>RJWK010026845.1:0-26800 GCA_004363435.1 Platanista minor | reverse complement strand
ATGCCGCGGAGCGGCTGGGCCCGTGAGCCATGGCCACTGAGCCTGCGCGTCCGGAGCCTGTGCTCCGCAACGGGAGAGGCCACAACAGTGAGAGGCCTGCGTACCGCAAAAAAAAAAAGAAAAATAAATAAATAAATAAATAGATACAAAACTGCATTCAAGCTCTAGTTTGAATCTCTAATTTTGGCCAAATCTAAAGCCAGCAGTTCATGCCAGCTCCTTATCCCAGGCCATACTTTACACTGTTTTTGCTTCTGACTCACCCCATTTGCCATTTCTGTTAACTGCAGTCTTGGGCCATGACTGCCCCACATTGATAAACCAAAACTAACACTCATCGAAGTCACCGGTAGGGGGTAAAGTCAGCTGAGGGAGTGAACAAGCTGGCTCTGAGGAAGAGCTGGAGGTCGCTGCCATAAGCAGTACAGAAATGCGGAGGTGGGAGGATGGGGCACCAGAAGGGTGAGGGTCTATGGTATGTGATAATCAGATTGATCAACAGTAAATTAGTAACAAGTTAAGAAAAACTGTGGTCAAATCTCTAACATAACATTTTCTTTTTTTTTTTTTTTTTCTACCTCTAACATAACATTTTCTAACATGAGTTACTCAAATAACATTTATTGATTTGCAGTCTATCTTATTTTGACAATCAAAAAGATACTTATCAGTAAGTAGCATTAATTAATAAAACAGCTATTAGAAAGTTCAGTACTTAGAAATTTTCTAAGAATCAACTCCTTTGCTTTTAAAGGAAATTTGATATGTGATGTGGAAATCAGGCTCTATTAAAATATATACTGAACAAAACATATCTCAATAAGACATACAGTTGCATTTAAAGTGAGATACATGAGCCAAATTATTTCAAGCACTCAATCATTTCAGTTACTTCTGGCTTCTCGACACCATTTCATAAAAATATTCTGACATAAGGCCTCTCTACCTTTTAAGAGGTGTCCAACCAGTGCGAAGTTAAAGTTAGAGTTGAAATTGAGTCCAACAAAATGATCCATTTGTTTGCAGTGCCATTCCAGAGGATTCCGGATCGCCATGAATACTTCCTCTGGACTCTATTAAAAAATAATCATGAGATGGTTGACGGGGTCCACACAGGAAGGATCACTTACTGGTTTTTGTTTGTGCTCAACAGCTGTGACAAGGTAAATACTCCTTTCAGGTTGAGAGAAATTATTTTCAGGTGACTACAGAAAACCACAGAACATTTAAGGTACTGCAAATAAATTTGTGCAAGATAGTTAAGCATATAAATAATAAGGTGATGGAAGATAAAACAGCTTTGATTTACAACGCAAAGTAAGTGACTGTCAATTTACATCCTGGTGACTTTTTAAAAACTAAAATTATTGCTATTTTAAATAAGACCATGCACTGAACTGTAGCTGGCACTTTTGTGTACTATGATGACTGGAAATTCAAGAGAATGAAGAGAGTTCATATTTACTGAGTGCCTGCTGTATACAAGTGTTATATACATTATTGTATTGAAACCTTAAAGCAATTCTACGTAATAGGTATTAGCTCCACTTTACAGATTGACAGATTCATTCATTCATTCTTTTACTTATCAAATACTCATTATATGTTTTTGATGTGCCAGGCATGGTTCTAGGCTCCGCAAGTACGTCAGTGAACTAAACAGACAAAAACTACTCGCCCTGGTGGATGTGACATTCTAGTGTGGGAAAACAAGGAAACTGAAACTCAAAAATGCTGTGTAACTTGACCTCTAAATTAAGTTGCTTTACAGTGTTTTAGTTTCTGCTGTACAAGGAAGTGAATCAGCTATATGTATACATATATCCCCTCCCTCTTGGACGTCCCCACCCCCACCCCCACCCCCCCCCATCTACGTCGAAACAGAGCACAGAGCCGAGGTCCCTGCACTATACAGCAGGTTCCCACCAGCTATCCGTTTTACACATGGCAGTGCACATACGTCAATGTTTCCTAAAGTGTGGTACCAGGAATACCTGCTTTAAAGTCACTGATGATGCCTGTTTAAAGGTGGAAAGTACTGGGTTCCATCTCAGAATCATGAGAGATGATAAGGACCGGGAA
This sequence comes from Platanista minor, assembly GCA_004363435.1. Classification (NCBI taxonomy): domain Eukaryota; kingdom Metazoa; phylum Chordata; class Mammalia; order Artiodactyla; family Platanistidae; genus Platanista; species Platanista minor. The sequence goes on along the minus strand of RJWK010026845.1, from coordinate 24,718 downwards.
TTTGCATTTTTAAAAAAAGAAGCCCTGTGATTTCCTTATGAACAGAGACTTTTTTTAAAGCAAAAACTGAAGGTATTTAGGGTCATGTTCAGGTCTGTCTAGATTTCTATCTCAAAGAAAGAAAAGCATGAGTCTATAAAATAAATGTAGAGAGATGTTTCAAGCATTTTTTATAATAGAAAAGATGACAAACAAATCAAATGTTCATTAATGGGCAAATGGTTGAATAAATTGTGCTTCATGCATACTGTAAAATACTCTGCAGCCATGAGAAAGAATTATACACACACACATTTATGAGTGTGTGTACATATATACATGCTTAGAAAGATGTTCACTTTATATTGTTAAATAAAAAAGCAAATTGCAGAATATCATATATTACATAAAGTATTAACCTACTATATGTTCAATTTATATATATATATATTTTTTCAGCTTTATTGAGGTATAACTGACAAATAAAATTGTAAGATATTTAAAGTGTGCAATGTGATGATTTGAACGATGAATGTATATCCTTTCACATACATGTTGTGAAAGGATTCCCCTCATTAAGTTAATAAACACATCTATCACCTCACATATTTATATCCCATCCCCCTTTTTGGTGAGAACATTTAAGTTCTATTCTCTTAGCAAATTTCAATTATACACTACAGTGTTATCAACTACAGTCACCAGGTTATACAACAGATTCTCAGACCTTATTCATCGTTCATTCTGGTGACTTTTAACTGGCTTTATTATCTCTGATTCCTATTATCCTGGGGCAATGGAGGCAATATTAGCTTCTGGTAATGGGCTATTCTGGCAAAGAAAATGCCAAGGCAGATACTCCTAGACAAACACTTCACTTATGACTATTCTTATATTCACAGAAATGGCCAATAGCTAGCTATCTCTCTGACCACCACTGTCCCAAGACCATCCCAGAAAAGGGCAATGGGGATTAGGAAAGAGAGTTTCTAGTCCCACATCAGATGTACAAACGTGAACAAGTTACTTGACGTCTTTGTTCTTTTCTATCTTGTAAAATGGAGGTCTGACTGATAAACTTCAAGGTAGCTTCTACCTCTATCATTTTGTTTCCATACTTCCCAGAGCCCCAGCTGTTCTGGGTCTACATAAGACTGAACGAATAATTTTTAGATGAGGTATCTTCACACTTAAAACCATGCTCTGGTTCTGTTTCTTTCTACCCACAAGCTCTGTTATATACACATACCTATCTTAAAATTCCTCTCTTTTCTCCTAGACTCGTCCCATTTTTTTTCTCCAAAGACAAAAGGAATACAATTTCTTACTGTTATATTCCTTCCACTATCCTCCATGAACCAAAATCCAACCTCAATCAAGGTCGATAAATGTTAAGAGGGGTGGTGATGGCATGTTTTAAAGTGGGATTAAGCAAACAAAAAACTAGTACAATGAAGTATCCAAAAGTTTCCTTTAGACTCTCCAAATTCCTTATCTGCTTCTAACTATACCTATTTTTCATTAAGCACCATAATGCAATAACAGTACAGCTCATTTTCGGACCATGTCTTTGTGAAGTGAAACGGGGTGGGAAACGCTAACCTCTACCTTCGGGAGATGAAATTACAACTGCGTGTACAGTGCACCGGACAGCATAGGGCCTAGCACGGTAGCTATTATTATTACGATTTCTATCCCTATTCTGTTTACTAATATTGGGCAAATACTGTTTTCTGCTATTTTTCACATAAAAAGTATGCAAAGTTTAAACAGTTTTTATGAGCTGGTAAGGAACTATACTCATAATAAACTGCATTACAGAAATTCATATTTAAGTTATGGACCTCTTCTGATTTTAAAAGATAACAACAAGAAAAGAGGGAGGAGCTCTAATGTGCTTGGCATTTAGGAATACCAAGTGGAAGCTTATTCACCTTGTCATTGAATATCCGGAGACTGTCTAAGGTGTGCAGGTTTTGTTCCAGAAGTGCGGTGCCCGCTGAATACAAGTTGACCTCATCGAGCTGCAGCACGGCCACAGCTACCCAGAAGAGGGCTTTATGCAGAGGGGAGTCCTGGCAAGGGAGACGCACTACAGGTCAGCAAGATGAACCACAAACAGCCTCATCAAAACACACTGCGGTATAAAACAGATCATGTTATCCCGCAAATTATGCATGTTTTCTCTCCTGGAGAAGGTAAATATATCAGTAAGCTCTTCCTCTATTCCACGTGTGTAACTAAAGACACTGTTACCAGGCTGAGAACCTTGGCATCTCCTTTGATTGCTCCCTATTCTTGGATTCTAAAACCTGGTCACCAAGTTTTGCTGGTGCTTCCAAAGTAGTCCCTTTTGTGCCTTTTTATTGCTAATAACACTGTGCCATGCCAACCTTCTTTATTCTAAATGCAGATTCTTTCTGCCTCCAGTTTCTACCTGCTCCAATCCGCTGTGCACACGACCGCCAGAATGACCTTCACCCTCACAATGAAGATGAGAGAACCATTTTGTATAATTTAGGATTAGAATGTTTGTAGAACATATAACTCAATACCAGGAATATACAAGTATTTATTTCTCAGTAATCCTCTGAAATCTGGCATATCTTTGTACTCAATTCACAGAATACAACTTTAGAGTTGGAAGATAACACTATGCCATTATCTAGTCCATTTTACTCATTTTATCAATGTGGAAACATGATGTCCAAATGTTAAATGACCTGCTTGAGGTCACAAAGCTGAGATGATCTCAGACCACACTAAAACAGTGGCTATTATCATCTTATTCCTTTTAAACATTACCTTCACTTAGCACCCAAACTTTTGTTGACTATCAGGTATACTTTATCCAGCTTTACATTTCTTCACAATAATGGTCACCAATTAATATATCATGTATTTTAATTACTTTATTATCTAGCCACTCCTCAACTTCCACATTCACCCTAGAATGAAAGTTCCACGAAGGCAGATAATTTTATTGGCTTTGTTCAGTTATATATCTCTAGTACCTAAAACAGTACTTGGCACATAGCAGGTGCTCAATTATTACTTACTGGATAAAAGAATTAAGAATATATACCCATCTGTCCTTTAAGCACTGATGAGACAACACACAAGCATTTGAGAACATACTGCCCATACTTATTCTTCCTCTAACGTAAATACTTCAAACAACTAAACCTTAAGGCAGGAAGTTCTACTTTAACTATAGCTCTTTCATTTTTTTTTTTTTTTTGTGGTACGCGGGCCTCTCACTGTTGTGGCCTCTCCCGTTGCGGAGCACAGGCTCCGGACGCGCAGGCTCAGCGGCCGTGGCTCACGGGCCCAGCCGCTCCGCGGCATGTGGGATCTTCCCGGACCGGGGCACGAGCCCGCGTCCCCTGCATCGGCAGGCAGACTCTCAACCACTGCGCCACCAGGGAAGCCCTAGCTCTTTCTTTATAACTTCTCAATCCATCTTATTTTCTGAATTCTGAAAGAAAATAACATTTAACACTGATACCCAAAATGAATGCACTCATCTTCTACACAGTAATTACCTTATTAAGAAGTGGTTGTAATTTGGTTAGTGCTATTACTGTAGCTTCTATCAGAACTTGACTGTTGTAAGTATCAGGTCCTTTTAAGCAACTCTCAAGCGCCTTTTAGGGAAACAGAATTCTTTATTTTACTTTCATTGAAATAAAACATTAACTCCTAAACTGAATCTCAGAATTATTTCAGGAACAATTCCGTATTTAATAAGTGTGAGAATTATTTCCAGTGCTGTGGTGATTTTGGTAGCTAGCTCAAAGCACATTTGGGTTCTTATTTTAAAATATTTCTATATTATAATCTAATATAAGAAGTCAGGCATTATTATAGGTAATTACAAATTATATAATTTTATATAAGGCTAGTCTTACCATCTAGTTAAATGCTTAAAATAAAATATTAAGAGTACCTTCTACCAAAAGAAATACTTAGTTTTCTTTTTAAGATATGTTCTCTATCTTCACTTCAAAGAATTACAATAAAAAAATAATCAAAACCCATTTTTTAAAGATTCAGTAAGCAACATACAAGATATTTTTTTAAATTCAAATTTAAATGTCCCTTAGAAAAATTCAAGATATACTTTACAACTTGGGAGCAACAAATAGTTGGGAGGAGAGGAGGAGGTACCTTGCTGAGAATACGGATGATCTGCTTTATCTGCCCATGAGACACTCGTTTGCTAATACAGCCAAAGACAACAAGAGCTCTTGGTTGCAGGGATGGATTATACTGGAATGCAAATCTGCAATTTAAAGATCCAAAGAGCTTATGAAAACCTTTGTGCTTATATATATTAAATAATTAAAATATTGATTATGCAATAGCATCTATCTTTTCAACAGTACACGTACTTTTGCAACTTAAATTTATTTGGGACATACCTTTGAGCTAGTTCTGTCCACTGGTCCAGCCACTTGCATGTTGGAATATCTCTCATACATGCCTAAAAAAAAGATACTCTGAATATATTTATGTATATAAATGTTTATAGAAACATTAAAAAATGTTTATTATAATGGCACTAAATAAGTGACATATATATTACCAATAAACACATTCCATGGGAGTGTTTTTATTTAAGCATTAAGTGCAAAACAACAGAATAAACCAGTATTTCTTCTATACAGTACCAGTGGATTTTAAAAAATGAGCTTAGTTTCTTATCATTTTGCCTTCTATACCTCCATGATCTCCAACAAAGCTTCTGTGACTGTTTCCAAGGATGTCAGAGCAAAAGTCTCCCTCTCATAGGAGCCAGGAGAGAATGACCTGTCCCGGTAGCTGGAGCGGAAGGCAATGACAGCAGCTGACTTGACTTTGCTAATGCCAAACAGCAGGTAAAATTTGGGTAATGAGAACTCTGTCAAACTGAGTCTCAAAACTTGCTTGGTCTCTTCTGTAAAAGAAAAAAGGAACAAGTAAAGACTTTAAAGATACTATTTTTTTAATTCTAAAGTGACATATTTCATTTTGAATTTAGATAATTTGAATATCATATCAAAATTACATAACAATGCTCCCTAAACCAACCCTCTGGATACATGAGCTTAATGCTCCTTAACTCCCTTTACATACAAATTCGTGCTAGTAAAGCAACACTGTCAACCAGTGCTGAGCCTTTAGCTTATGTGATAACTACTAGAGTCTACATGACAAACGTGCACAGAACATCTTTGCCATGGCTTGAGATGGAATGGAAGTAATTAATTCTTTTTCTTTTTGATTTGATTATATTTCATATCATTAACATAGGCTTGATTAAGCAACTTGGTATTAAGGTACCGTAATAAATAATAAGGTAATCTATGCCAGTCAAGTGGTGTAAAATGGAGAAAGGAACTGGTGAAACACAAATTGCTTTCCTGGAACTTACCACTAAAATGAAGCTGAGAACAAGTACACAGAGAGTGAATGATATTAATGACCAATCCATGTGTGGAAGCTCTAAGGGAGAGTGGCCCTGTGGCTACTAAGAAAGTTACGACGTGGAAGAGGTAGGGGAGATGAGCTGCCACATCAAGGGAATTGTTGAAGGACAGCATCAGCATGTAGCGTGCTAGAATAGCAATATCGTCCCACATAAGATGTTGCTCTAAAGTAGGAGTTGGAGACAAGCATGTCTTGTCAATTATTTTGCACATCCTTCCAATAACCTGTAAAGAAGGAGAATTTTAAAAAACATGGGAATTAAAAAGTTTTATCACAAAAAATTTCAGTTTAAAATGACTCGTTATAAAACAAAAAAAACCCTCCTGATAATAAAAACAGATACATCAAGCCATAGCCCAGAAGGCAAAGGAAAAGGGATTACCTTGCTTGAAACCAATTTCACATTTCCAGAAGCCAAAGCTACAGCAGTATCTGCCATCACCTCAGCTTTTATTGATCCCAAGCCACCCGTTGCACTGGTTTTGATGAAACTGTCTAGTACAACATCAAGGAGGTCTGTAATCTAGTGGAAGAGGGAAAGATAACTTATGTGTTAGCCATTCTGCCAACTTAATTTTTAACTTAAAAATAGTTCAAGGAGTAGCCCAATCAACATGAAAATTCTATTTTACCTGAGGCCTCCAAAATACTAGGTTTTATTTAGAGACCTGTCAATAAGTATAATTTATCATAAAATATCCAGGAAAGGATGAGAATACTCCCTCAATTCCTTCAGAGACCGGCATTCAAAAGTTTAAAATCTCTACATATATTATTTTCGCTCACTCTTTTTTTTTTTTTTAACTATTTTATTTTATTTATTTATTTATTTGGCTGCGTCGGGTCTTCGTTGCTGCGCACGGGCAGGCTTTCTCTAGTTGCGGTGAGCGGGGGCCACTCTTCGTTGCAATGTGTGGGCTTCTCATTCCGGTGGCTTCTCTTGTTGTGGAGCACGGCATCTAGGTGCACAGGCTTCAGTAGTTGGGGCTGGTGGGCTCTCGAGCGTAGGCTCAGTAGTTGTGGCACACAGGTTTAGCTGCTCCACTGCATGTGGGATCTTCCCAGACCAGGGACCGAACCCGTGTCCCCTGCACTGGCAGGCAGATTCTTAACCACTGCGCCACCAGGGAAGTCCTATTTTCAGTCACTCTTAAAGCACCTCTGTTCTCTTCTAAGACAGTAATGTATGAGCAGTATAAAGTACAATTATTTTAAAATACAGGAATGACATCAAGTACTGAGATGTTTTGTAGAGCTACAAAAATGGCTCCAAGGTCATTTAAAATTATTTGGAGGATTCACAGCACTGAGTAAGGGTATCGCCTCCTTCAATGATTATCTTGAAGAAATGGTAGCATAATTCTTGTCAGATATAGTTACATTATACTATTTTAATATTGGCATTCTTATGCTGGTACTATAAGTGAGAGCAGGTGGCCCAAATAACATCATTAGCAAACATTTACAGACACCTACGGTATATAGGGTACTAGAATACACTCTAATGCACTATTTATTAGAAACAACATCAGATTTTTACAGTTAAATTCTACATGCAGCCGTCCCTTGGTATCCTTGGAGATTAGTTCCAGGACTCCCTGCAGATACAAAATTCCAGGGATGCTCAAGTCCCTTACATAAAAACTGGCATAGTACAGGTGGCCCTCAGCACCTGTGGGTTCTACACACAGAGAATTCTGTGGGATGACTGTAATTATGCCATGGAGAAGAGTGCTAAAATAATTAGTGTTTCTCTGGCTCTGAGACATGCATTAGACTTCTACAATTCTGAAGCAAATCAAGAATTAGGTGGGTGTCTGCATGCTTTTTGAAAGAGGGGACTGTCTTTTCTACAGCTATATCCCTAGCGTAGTGTTTTGTACAACGTGGGTATCAGATAAATATCTACACCAAGGAGGTACTAGATAAATATGTGAGCAAACTCAATACCTGCCCAAGGCTCCCCCATATTTTTGCTTGAATAGATGGATACATCTGTTTCTCGTTTATAGTCATTGTTATCAGCTTATCAAGAATGGCAGTAACTCTTTGTCTTTTGGCATCATCATTGTGCTTACAAAAACGTACTAGATTTGACAGCCATGGAGTCATGTATTCCAAACAAAGGTGTTTCAATTCAATACCTGGGGAAAAAATACACTATTAGCACAGACGGTCCATGAAAATTACATCAACAATTATTTTAAAATAAAAGATTGGGGGAAAAACAGTAAAAGATAAAGACCATTACCTAGAATCAGACCTGGAGAAAAGAAACTTGGCAAATATATGACTGAAGATAGAGATGAAGAAAGAGAACAACCCTTAAAGAAAGTAATCTTCAAAGTCATTATGCCAATTTTTGAAAAGTTTTATTTCTCTCCCATTTAAAAAAAAATAAATTTATTTTATTTTTTGGGGCTGTGTTGGGTCTTCGTTGCTGTGCGCGGGCTTTTCTCTGGTTGTGGTGAGCGGGGGCTACTCTTCCTTGCAGTGCGTGGGCTTCTCATTGCGGTGGCTTCTCTTGTTGTGGAGCACAGGCTCTAGGTGCACGGGCCTCAGTAGTTGTGGCACGTGGGCTCAGTAGTTGTGGTGCATGGGCTTAGCTGCTCCGCGGCATGTGTGATCTTCCCAGATCAGGGCTCAAACCAGTGTCCCATGCATTGGCAGGCGGATTCTTAACCACTGCGCCACCAGGGAAGTCCTTATTTTTCTTCCTTTTAATAACTTCTAGTTAAAATTTTTCTTGCTTTATTTAATTGTAAAAGGAATATGTGGGTAATCCCAGGAAGTTTGGTAAAAGGAAAGTATCACCACAATAATGAAACCGATATCAATATATTGGTGTATCACTTGATCTCTCCATAGGCTTTCAAATCTATGCAAAGATAATGTATATTCACGTGGGTGTATACACACACATAACCCATCCCAACTCCTCCACAAAAAATTAGGGTTATGCTATATATGTAGTATGATCTGAATATTTTTTTCACTATATATTATACTGAGATTTACTCAACATTAAAAACTCTCCAAAGACATTTTATAACTTTTTATTTTGAAATAACTTCAGACTTACAAAAAGAGACAAAAATAATGCAAAAATTCCTCTATATAACTTCACCTAGAGTACCCAAAACATTTTTAAATTATGTTAAAATATATGTAACATAAAATCTGCCATTTTAAAGTTTACAGTTCAGTGGCATTAAGTACATTCACATTGTTGTGCAACCATCGCCACCATCCATCTCCAGAACTTTTTCATCTTCCCAAACTGAAATTCCATACCCAAAAACGTTTTTAATGGCTTCATATTACTTCATCATATAGAGATCCAACAACCTAGTCAGTTCTTCATTATTTACTTTTAGACTGTTTCAATTTTTTGCTATTATAAATAATGTTACGTGAAGTTCAAAATACATCTATGGCAACAGAGGTCATAATACTGGTTACTCTTGGTGAGGACAGGTACTGACTGAGAGGAGCCTTCTGGATGCTGGAAATGTCCTGTATTCTTGACCTGGGAGATGGTTTTGTGGTGTGTATGCACATGTAAAACTTAATCAAGCTGTTCATTTAAAATTTGGGCACTTTATTGATAAGATATACCTGAATTTAAAAAACCTAAATAAAAAATAATGCTATGATAAACATGAACATTAATTCCTTAGGATAAATTCTAAAAAGTGGAATTATGATTCCCAAAGCTATAAACATCCATAAGGTTACTGATATCCATGTCAAAACTGCTTTCTAGAAAAGCTGCCCTGTTCACAATTCCAAAGACATCAACACTGAATTTTTTAAAAGATATCTTTGCCAATTTGATACCTGAATATATTATCTTACTATTCTTTCAGTTTGAACTTCTTTGAGTTAATTAGTGGACTCTTTTTTTTTTTTGGTACGTGGGCCTCTCACTGTTGCGGCCTCTCCCATCGCGGAGCACAGGCTCCAGATGCGCAGGCTCAGCGGCCATGCCTCACGGGCCCAGCCGCTCCGCGGCATGTGGGATGTTCCCGGATCGGGGCACGAACCCGTGTCCCCTGCATCGGCAGGCGGACTCCCAACCACTGCGCCACCAGGGGAGCCCTATTAGTGAACTCTTAAAAACATATTCTTTCTTAGTATGACCGGCATGTTACTGTTAATCCATTTTTCTTATTAATCCGTAAGAATTCTTCATGATAATTACTCTTTTCTCATATCTGCTGCAAGCATACTTAAGTTTTGTTTTTTTAAATCTATCTTTTACTTTTTTAAGTAGAGATTTTGAAGTTTTACATGGTCAAAACTGTTCACCATTTCCTTTGTTTCCATCTGTCACTTTTTTGCTTCGTAAGTCCTTACTCACAAAGCAACTAAATACCCTTCTTCTTCTTTTTTAAATGGTCCCAGTTTTTATATTCTTTTTTTTTGAATTTTATTTATTTTTTAAATAGCAGGTTCTTATTAGTTATCCATTTTATACATATTAGTGTATATGTATATGATATACATATAGTGTATATCAATCCCAATCTCCCAATTCATCACACCACCACCCTCCCTCCCCCTGCCGCTTTCCCCCCTTGGTGTCCATACGTTTGTTCTCTACATCTGTGTCTCAATTTCTGCCCTGCAAACCGTTTCATCTGTACCATTTTTCTAGGTTCCACATATATGCATTAATATACAATATATTTTTTTCTCGTTCTGACTTCACTCTGTATGACAGTCTCTAGGTCCAACCACGTCTCTACAAACGACCCAATTTGGTTCCTTTTTATGGCTAACATTCCATTGTATATATGTATTGCATCTTCTTTATCCATTCGTCTGTCGATGGGTGTTTAGGTTGCTTCCATTTACCTGGCGATTATAAACGGTGCTGCAATGAACACTGGGGGTGCATGTGTCTTTTTGAATTATGCTTTTCTCTGGGTATATGCCCAGTAGTGGGACTGCTGGGTCACACAGTAGTTCTATTTTTACTTTTTTAAGGAACCTTCACACTGTTCTCCATAGTGGCTATATCAATTTACATTCCCACCAACAGTGCAAGAGGGATTCCTTTTCTCCATACCCTCTCCAGCATCTGTTGTTTGTAGATTTTCTGATGATGCCCATTCTAACTGATGTGACGTGATACTTCACTGCAGTTTTAATTTTCATTTCTTTAATAATTAGTGATGTTGAGCAGCTTTTCATGTGCTTCTTGGCCATCTGAATGTCTTCTTTGGAGAAATGTCTGTTTAGGTCTTCTGCCCATTTTTGGATTGGGTTGGTTGTTTTTTTAATACTGAGCTGCATGAGCTGTTTATATATTTTGGAGATTAATCCTCTGTCCGTTGATGTGTTTGCAAATATTTTCTCCCATTCTGTGGGTTCTCATTTCATCTTGTTTGTAGTTTCCTTTGCTTTGCAAAAGGTTTTAAGTTTCACTAGGTCTCATTTGTTTATTTTTGTTTTTATTTCCATTACTCTAGGAGGTGGATCAAAACAGATCTTGCTGTGATTTAGGTCAAAGAGTGTTCTTCCTATGCTTTCCTCTAAGAATTTTATAGTATCTGGTCTTAACATTTAAGTCCCTAATCCATTTTGAGCTTTTGTGTATGGTGTTAGGGAGTGCTCTAATTTCATTCTTTTTTTTTTTTTTTTTGCAATATGCTGGCCTCTCACTGTTGTGGCCTCTCCCGTTGCGGAGCACAGGCTCCGGACGTGCAGGCTCAGCGGTCATGGCTCACGGGCCCAGCCGCTCCGCGGCATGTGGGATCTTCCCGGAGCAGGGCACGAACCTGTGTCCCCTGCATCGGCAGGCAGACTCTCAACCACTGCGCCACCAGGGAAGCCCTAATTTCATTCTTTTACATGTAGTTGTCCAGTTTTCCCAGCACCACTTATTGAAGAGACTGTGTTCTCCCCTTTGTATATCCTTGCCTCCTTTGTCATAGATTAGTTGACCATAGGTGCGTGGGTTTATCTCTGGGCTTTCTATCCTGTTCCATCGATCTATATTTCTGTTTTTGTGCCAGTACCATATTGTCTTGATTACTGTAGCTTTGTAGTATAGTCTGAAGTCAGGGAGTCTGATTCCTCCAGCTCCGTTTTTTTCCCTCAAGACTGCTTTAGCTATTCGGGGTCTTTTGGGTCTCCATACAAATTCTAAGATTTTTTGTTCTAGTTCTGTAAAAGATGCCACTGGTAATTTGATAGGGATTGCATTGAATCTGTAGATTGCTTTGGGTAGTATAGTCATGTTCACAATATTGATTCTTCCAATCCAAGAACATGGTATATCTCTCCATCTGTTTGTATCATCTTTAATTTCTTTCATCAGTGTCTTGTATTTTTCTGCATACAGGTCTTTTGTCTCCCTAGGTAGGTTTATTCCTAGGTATTTTATTCTTTTTGCTGCAATGGTAAGTGGGAGTGTTTCCTTAATTTCTCTTTCAGATTTTTCATCATTAGTGTATAGGAATGCAAGAGATTTCTGTGCATTAATTTTGTATCCTGCAACTTTACCAAATTCATTGATTAGCTCTAGTAGTTTTCTGGTGGCATCTTTAGGATTCTCTATGTATAGTATCATGTTATCTGCAAACACTGACAGTTTTACTTATTCTCTTCCAATCTGTATTCCTTTTATTTCTTCTTCTTCTTCTCTGACTGCCATGGCCAGGACTTCCAAAACTATGCTGAATAATAGTGGTGAGAGTGGACATCCTTGTCTTGTTCCTGATCTTAGAGGAAATGTTTTCAGCTTTTCACCACTGAGAATGATGTTTGCTGTGGGTTTGTCGTATATGGCCTTTATTATGTTGGGGTAGGTTCCCTCTATGCCCACTTTCTGGACAGTTTTTATCATAAATGGGTGTTGAATTTTGTCGAAAGCTTTTTCTGCATTTATTGAGATGATCATATAGTTTTTATTCTTCAATCTGTTAATATGGTGTATCACATTGATTGATTTGCGTATACTGAAGAATCCTTGAATCCCTGGGATAAATCCCACTTAATCATGGTGTATGAGCCTTTTAATGTGCTGTTGGATTCTGTCTGCCAGTATTTTGCTGAGGATTTTTGCATCTATATTCATCAGTGATATTGGTCTGTAAACTTCTTTTTTTGTAGTATCTTTGTCTGGTTTTGGTATCAGGGTGATGGTGGCCTCATAGAATGAATTTGGGAGTGTTCCTTCCTCTACAATTTCTTGTAAGAGTTTGAGAAGGATGAGTTTTAGCTCTTCTCTAAATGTTTGATAGAATTCACCTGCGAAGCCATCTGGTTCTGGACTTTTGTTTGTTGGAAGATTTTTAATCACAGTTTCAATTTCATTACTTGTGAATGACTGGTCTGTTTAAATTTTCTATTTCTTCCTGGTTCAGTCCTGGAAGGTTATACCTAAGAATTTGTCCATTTCTTCCAGGTTGTCCATTTTATTGGCATAGAGTTGCTTGTAGCAGTCTCTTAGGATTCTTTGTATTTCTGTGGTGTCTGTTGTATCTTCTCCTTTATTTCTCATTTTATTGATTTGAGTCCTCTCCCTCTTTTTCTTGATGAGTCTGGCTAATGGTTTATCAATTTTGTTTATCTTCTCAAAGAACCAGGTTTTAGTTTTATTGATATTTGCTATTGCTTTCTTTGTTTCTATTTCACTTACTTCTGCTCTGATCTTTATGATTTCTTTCCTTCTGCTAACTTTGGGCTTTGTTTGTTCTTCTTTCTCTAGTTCCTTTAGGTGTAAGGTTAGATTGTTTATTTGAGATGTTTCTTGAGGTAGGCTAGGCTTGTATTGCTATAAACTTCCCTCTTAGAACTGCTTTTCTGCATCCCATAGGTTTTGGATCATCATGTATTGTCATTTTTCTCTAGGTATTTTTTGATTTCCTCTTTGATTTCTTCAGTGATCCCTTGGTTATTTAGTCATGTATTGTTTAGCCTCCATGTGTTTGTGTTCTTTACGTTTTTTCCCCTGTCATTCATTTCTAATCTCATAGCGTTGTGGTCAGAAGAGATGCTTGATATGATTTCAATTTTCTTAAATTTACTGAGGCTTGATTTGTGACCCAAGATGTGATCTAATCTATCCTGGAGAATGTTCCATGTGCACTTGAGAAGAAAGTGTAATCTGCTATTTTTGGATGGAATGTCCTATAAATATCAATTAAATCTATCTGGTCTATTGTGTCATTTAAAGCTTCTGTTTCCTTATTTATTTTCATTTTGGATGATCTGTCCATTGGTGTCAGCGAGGTGTTAAAGTCCCCCACTATTACTGTGTTACTGTCGATTTCCTCTTTTATAGCTGTTAGCAGTTGCCTTATGTATTGAGGTGCTCCTATGTTGGGTGCATATATATTTATAATTGTCATATCTTCTTCCTGGATTGATCCCTTGATTATTATGTAGTGTCCTTCCTTGTCTCTTGTAACATTCTTCATTTCAAAGTCTATTTTGTCTGATATGAGTATTGCTACTCCAGCTTTTTTTGATTTCCATTTGCATGGAATATCTTTTTCCATCCCCTCACTTTCAGTCTGTATGTGTCCCTAGGTCTGAAGTGGGTCTCTTGTAGACAGCATATATATGGGTCTTGTTTTTGTATCCATTCAGCAAGCCTGTGTCTTTTGGTTGGAGCAATTAATCCATTCACATTTAAGGTAATTATCAATATGTATGTTCCTATGACCATTTTCTTAATTGTTTTGGGTTTGTTTTTGTAGGTCCTCTTCTTCTCTTATGTTTCCCACTTAGAGAAGTTCCTTTAGCATTTCTTGTTTGGTGGTGCTGAATTCTCTTAGCTTTTGCTTGCCTGTAAAGCTTTTGATTTCTCCATCGAATCTGAATGAGATCCTTGCCATGTAGAGTAATCTTGGTTGTAGATTCTTCCCTTTCATCACTTTAAATATGTCATGCCACTCCCTCTCCTGGCTTGTAGACCTTCTGCTGAGAAATCAGCTGTTAACCTTATGGGAGTTCCTTTGTATGTTATTTGTCATTTTTCCCTTGCTGCTTTCAATAATTTTTCTTTGTTTTTAATTTTTGCCAATTTGATTACTATGTGTCTCGGCGTGTTTCTCCTTGGGTTTATCCTGTATGGGGCTCTCTGTGCTTCCTGGACCTGGGTGGCTATTTCCTTTCCCATGTTAGGGAAGTTTTCGACTATAATCCCTTCAAATATTTTCTCTTGTCCCTTCTCTCTCTCTTCTCCCTCTGGGACCCCTATAATGCGAATGCTGTTGCGTTTAATGTTGTCCCAGAGGTCTCTTAGGCTATCTTCATTTCTTTTCGTTCTATTTTCTTTATTCTGTTCTGCAGCAGTGAATTCCACCATTCTGTCTTCCAGGTCACTTATCCGTTCTTCTGCCTCAGTTATTCTGTTATTGATTCCTTCTAGTGTATTTTGTTGTTGTTTTTTGCGGTACGCGGGCCTCTCACTGTTGTGGCCTCTCCCATTGCGGAGCACAGGCTCCGGATGCGCAGGCTCAGCAGCCATGGCTCACGGGCCCAGCCGCTCCGCGGCATGTGGGATCTTCCCGGACTGGGGCATGAACCCGTGTCCCCTGCATCGGCAGGCGGACTCTCAACCACTGCGCCACCAGGGAAGCCCTTTCTAGTGTATTTTTTATTTCATTTATTGTATTGTTCATCTCTGTTTGTTTGTTCTTTAATTCTTCTAGGTCTTTGTTAAACATTTCTTGCACCTTCTTGATCTTTGCCCTCCATTCTTTTTCCGAGGTCCTGGATCATCTTCACTACCATTATTCTGAATTCTTTTTCTGAAAGGTTGCCTATCTCCACTTCATTTAGTTGTTTTTTCTGGGGTTTTATCTTGTTCCTTCATCTGGTACATAGCCCTCTGCCTTTTCATCTTGCCTATCTTTCTGTGAATGTGGTTTTTGTTCCACAGGCTGCAGGACTGTAGTTCTTCTTGCTTCTGCTGTCTGCCCTCTGGTGGATGGGGCTATCTAAGAGGATTGTGCAAGTTTCCTCTCAATTCTTAAATATGTTGATAGTTAGAACTTATTTTGGCATCTTGTGGTTTGGCGTTAAGATGAAGACCCAGCTTAATTCATTTCCCAGCTTCATTTCTTAAATGATTTACTCTTTCTTCTATTAGTTTGTGATACTTCTTTATCAATCTGTTTCTCTTTAAGTGATGTGACTGCTGATTTTTGAACACCCGTTTTAATTATTGTATTGTTGTTATGTGTTAAGATATTTGTTAATTCAAGCCCCTCTCAGTGTTCTTTCCTTTCAATATTTTCTTAGCTATTGTACTTTCTAGTGAAATGTATAATCAT
The DNA here is from genome assembly GCA_004363435.1 of Platanista minor. Taxonomy (NCBI): domain Eukaryota; kingdom Metazoa; phylum Chordata; class Mammalia; order Artiodactyla; family Platanistidae; genus Platanista; species Platanista minor. The sequence continues at coordinate 8,972 of RJWK010026845.1, read as the reverse complement.
TTAAAGTTCTACCTCATTCTTAATCCTCAAATCTCTTAAGATATTTTAAAGGAATTAACATTGATATTGTAATAATCTGGGAAGAACTGTTCATCCAGGAACACAATACCTGTGTCCATTCACTCAAATCGTTTTTTTCATATTAATATGTTTCAATAAAGCTTTATACTTTTCTTGTTTTGTCAGTCTTACACAGTTTCCTTTTAGGGTTATATTCTTACATCTCTTAACTGTAAAAATATATAGTGATTTGGTCTCACGGAATTTTCAAAGCTTTCAATTACTTAATACAGAAAAATCAAGAAATGTGTTTGAATGCATAAAAAAAGTTTTATGTATTATGGAGAGAGAAAGGGAAGGGAAGAAAACGTCAGGAGGGACTTCCCTGGTAGTGCAGTGGTTAAGAATCCGCCTGCTAATGCAGGGGACACGTGTTCGAGCCCGGTCTGGGAAGATCCCACATGCCGTGGAGCAACTAAACCCTTGTGCCACAACTACTGAGACTGCACTCTAGAGCCTGTGGGTCACGACTACCTAGCCCGCGTGCCACAACTACTGAAGCCCGCATGCCTAGAGCCTGTGCTCTGTAACAAGACAAGCCACCACAGTGAGAAGCCCATGGACTGTAACGAAGAGTAGTCCCTGCTTGCTGCAACTAGAGAAAGCCTGTGTGCAGCAACGAAGACCCAACGTAGCCATAATTATAATAAATAAATAAATTTATTTATTTATTTTAAAAAACTATAAAATATTATTCATGACATTGATAAATTAAAAAAAAAGAAAATGTCAGGAAATAAGTTGGGAGAAGAGCAACATTTATACTACTATAGGATCTGAAGACAGACAGACATAAAGAGTAGATGTTAAATTTATGACACTTATCAAAGCCAAGTCAGGAGTTGACTCTGGACCCTGTATTCTGTGCCATTGCATTCTCCATGAACTGTACATGAACAATAAAATCACAGTTCAAAGTCAACCTGAAGAAAAGAGGAAATGACTACTTCCCTAAAATCAAGGAAGTGGATACTTTATTCACTGGGAATAACCTGCTAAGAAGAGAAATACTGAAGCTAATTAAACTGAAATAGTACAAAAAATGCTTTGTAAGTTGCCCAGAGACACAGACAGTAACAAAATCTTGCCACCTTGCTTGCACTGCCAGAATTTTGGTGGATTTCTCAGTGTGGTCTACCATGAAGTTTCTTCAGTCAGACAAAAAAATAGAAGTAAAGAAGTGGAACTATACTAAAGATTTCACTGGCAAATTCTGAAATGAAACGGTTGTCTTTGAATCTTCTTAGAATCATTGTTAGTATTAAAGAAAATTATCATTACTTACTAGATTTGCTAAATCCAGAAATACACTCTTCCAAAAATTCTAAGGTGAGGTGTGGCTCATTGGCTGCCAGTGTCTTACTAATAGAGACAATAAATAGGGTGTTGTTGGCTGGGATACATAAACCTGATGTCTCTAGTAACTGGCCCTCGATTTTTAAATTAAAGGTACAAGTTAAGGCACACAGAAGATTATAGGCAGCTGACCTAGGAGAAAACACAAATTAAGTTGTTTTAAAACTTATTTTTTCTTATAATTCCAAAATTTTTCATAACATACAACTTACGATTCTATTACCAAGCACAGATTAACTATTTTTAAATTTTATGATCAATTAGAGATAAGAGTTTGTGATTCTATGGTAAACTCAAAATACCCCTTTATCATTTAGGGATTTTTTTAAAAGGGAAATCTTCACATAACCAGAAGAGAACTGTGAGGCTCCTGAGACAGCGAATATAAGGCCTTTCTAAAAGACATTTCATTGGGATATAAGATATGAGAATTTTATGGTCTTAAGATGGAGCCATATAAAGAAAGTCAGAATAAGGCATATCATATTTTCAGTGAGGCCAAAACTCAAATTGTGGCTCCCGTTCCCACTAGATCCAGTTATAACTGGGATAATGAGAAATGAGATGGCCCTCATCAAATTAGATTGTTAAAATCTTTCATCAGCATCTACTGAATTTCCTTCTAGGCGTCCTACAAGTTATACTACAAACTAGAGGTCAAACATTTTTTTAATATAATTAAGTCCCCCCTGCCATTTTTTTCTTTTATGAACTCCTACTATTATACATAAGCACTGAATTAAAAAAAACAAACAAACCCAAACCATAATATATATCCAGGTTCCATGAAAACTAAAAGCTCCCTTATAAATGTCTAAAAATATACTTAAACAACTTAGGAAATAGCTCAAAAAACTCAATTTTTAGATTGATTTTTCTCCCCTATCCACAAAAGAAATGGTTTGCTCAGTAAATTTCAGGTTTTCCTTACCTCTGAACTTTCATCATGCTAATATATTTATGCAACAACCATATGGGGGGAAAAAGTCACTGAAATTCTAAGTCTGCTTCAAGGCTTTTTCTCTGCGACAACATGCTTCAGCAGAAAGCAGAAGCTGTCAGCTTGCTTTATTTCACAAGAGAACAGAGGTTCATTAAAGCTAATAATTGTTGGAAGTTTGCTAGCATTCTTCTATAAGGAATTTTGAATTAGAAATTCAAGACAGACTTACAGTTCCATTTTCCTAAAATGGAAATATTAATATTATTGTTTCTAAGTTTATCTTTTGCTAACTCCTAGGAATTCTGAGCGATACTATTTTGACAGTGACTTTCACGCTGTATATTTCAACAGCTACAAAGAATTGGGATTCCTCAAACTGGGAGTAGGTGTCACAGACTCCTCTGAGATAATGAAAGCTAAGCATACATGAAGTTTTGTGTATATTTTCTGGGAGTTCATGAACCCCATGAGGCCCATCCAGGTAAAGAAATCTTGCTGTTTCTTTTTTTCCTCTCAAATAAGGGAGAATTTGGAATTCTAAAAAGCCCATTTATAAACCTGGGTTTTATTATACCCAAGGGAAGATTTTCTGAAGCTAAGAATTTATATCTGTAAAAACTTGACAGTCCCAAGGTACCTGAAACAAAAAATTATCTTAACATGAAAAGGAGAGGGGCAGAAGAGGGAAGTGGTGCAAAGAGACGATGGCAGAGAGAGGAAAGGGTGGGTGCAAGTTGTGAGGAAATAATATTTGCTAAGCACAAACTATTTGCTAGATGCTATACTATACTACCACACATTTATTAAACTTTTGTAGGTTTATGAGGAAGGCAATGTTACCTTTATTTTAAAAATGAGACAACTAGAGCTCAGAGAACTTCAGTACCTTGTCCCAAGTCATACAGAGAAGCAGATCTAGATTTAAACCTAATCTACTGACTCCATAGGCCCTGCCCTTTCCTCATTCATGTTTCGATTACTAAGCCTAACCAGAACCAATTATACTCTGCTCATCTGACATCTGTAATTGTCTTAAGCTTTCTTTCAAGAATTTTGTTAAAGTTATACAGGTGGAAACTATGCTATGTTACTGAGTTACTGAACATTAAGCCCTCCTTTTCTTTTCTTTTTTTTCATTTAAAATACTAAAGTTATAAGCCCTCCTTTTCAAACAATGATAATCTAATTTGACTGCGAGGAAACTTAATAGTGATGTACTTTCGAACATGGGGAAAATTTAGAGAACTAAGAAAAGGAGAAACTTAATTTAGAAATAGACTTTTAGGAAAAAAAAAAGACTTCTTTTAAAAAAAAAAAAAAAAAAACGGACAAAAAACCCCCCACCAAAACTGCTATGCTGTATGTTTCAGCTGAAAGTTGAAAGAACATACATTGGTTTAGTGTGAATCACCCTATTCACAATTCCACAGTTCATGCAAATTGGATGAGGTGATACTGGTTAACCGATATAGAATACCTGCCAATTTACAGTATTAAGGTAGAGGCTGCTTTAAAAGTTTATTAATTGGTCTCATTTTAAAACCAACAAACCTTGAACAAGATTGAAATGAGATTTTTATAAACCTACCGTAAACTAGGGTCTGAACTGCCTAAATTAAGTAATGCGATATTGAGCAGTGTCCCAGGGACATCTTTTGGGCGAATCTTGGTGTGCTGGGGGATGGAGTCAGGCTGCGACAGTTCCCAACGTGTCCGGATGTGAATGATAGACTGAACAATGGCTTCACACTCCTGGTGCATGAAGGTCAGTGGTGTGCCCTGGTTTGCAATAGTTAAGGTGAACTGGTTCTCATCCACTAGGCAGATCTCTTCAATTTCCGAAGCATAATAGATATCATTTAGAAAGACTGACTGCCCCAGGACTTTTGTTCGCTCTGCTGAGGTTACTTGAACAGCAGTAGAACCAACCTGAAAAATGGTAGCAAGAGGGTAGAGCGGAAAATAATTTCATAACGTAGAATTCTGAGAGGTTTCGAAAACCAACCAAACAAAATACCATGTTAACCATTTAAAGAGTTACCACCATTATGTATTCAAATAGACTCAATAATTGTTGTCATAAATGCTGTCAAAAGAGACTGAAAACAGCAGAAAAAAGTTGTTTTTCAAAAGGTCAAGAATCCTATGGATAATTACAGGTTTTATCCTGAAGGTTCACCTTCCTCACTCTGCAAAAAGCATGTAATAATCAGAAGAACTCTCAACAGGTAATTTCCACTGTTCACGTATTCCTACTGTAAGACTGATACACAGCAAACTGCCCATTCTACAACACTCTCCTGCCTCCAATCCAAACTGGAATATTATTAAGGGTACACCTCTCCAGTTTTCTGCAGGACTTCCAAGAAGATACAGAAAGCTTGGTTTTCCTCCATCTGGACTTTACGTTTGATACATTACTACCGGGACCCTGGGGAGTCCAGTACGTAGTCAGGTTAGTCAAGAAAGGCAATGAATCACTTACCTAACAGGGAGTGAAACTTACTTTAATAGAAACCTTGGTGTCTTTGTGAGCTAGCTTGAGAGCATTGTGGAATACCTTCAGGTCCTCTTCTAAAGCCAAGGTGGCAGCAGGTAGTTTCTGTTGTTCATGCTCAATGTGCTCGGCCAGTTTCCCAGGACAGTCTATGAAAATGAGTCTTTTGCTGCCTTTGAGGCCAGTCAGCAGCCGCTCGTGATACTTGGTGTATTCCCTGACCCAGGAGTTACAGTTATAGATATAGACTGCAGAGACATTATCATAAGCAAAGCCAGGAAAAACAACAAACCACTTGGAGAGAAAGTCTGTTTTAAAGCGATTGCTAGGCCCAGTATGGGTAAGGTCCACTACAATTTCATATGGCTTTGCATAATATGGCTTTAAAGTAAGTAAGACGTGGTATATCAGCAAATCGCCATTGATTTGACCAGTTTTGAACCTAAGGAAGATGAAAAAAAGTACACAGATCATTAACAAGAGTTCTGAATGCATATACAGATGTTACTAATCTATTTTATTCCCTTATATTCTGACTAGTTTTCTAGAGAAAACTAACTATAATATTAAACAATTATACAAAGTCTGAATCCATTTTTTAAATCACTTGTTCTTAAGACACTGAGAAGTAAGGCTGAAGCATTTAAAATGGAAGAGACAAATCCCCAGATCAATAACTTTGAGCAACAATACCAACAACAAACCTGCCCACCATAGTCAAGCAAGGAGGAAGTCAATGGACATTGGTTGGTCACTTCTAGGCCCATCCAAGTTCCCAGGTGAACAGTTTGGGTGGGAATGACCTACTTGGAGTCCTGGAGTAAACTGAATGACTTATAGTCAATTCATTTATCCCGTGACCAGAGAGAATGGTTCAACAATGATCACATGACTCAAAGCAGAACAACCAGGGCCAAAGAAGCCCAATTCAAAGACTTCAGCTTAAACTGCTGGGAATCGAGACCTTCTTCTTTCCTGATGTTTATAAATAAGGGACCATATAGCTCTGGCAGCTGTTAGCTTATATCTTGAGATATGAAGGAAGAGCCTGTCTAAAAACTGAAGAAATGGAGCAGAGAAATGAAGAGCGAAACTGGGGCCCTGGCCATTTCATCTGAGTCCTAGATAAAGCCCCTCTCCTGGGATCACATTTATCCCTGTACTACTCAGTTGTGTGAGCCAATAAATTCCACTTTTTGATTAAGCTGTATTAGGTCATATGTTGCTTACACTCAAAAGAATGCTAATCAATGTGAGTAGTCAAAATAAGGACCATCAGAAAGCCCACAAATTACAGTATGAGAATTTCAAATCAAAACAACCAGTGTTCTATACTTGATGACTCAGGTGGTACTACGAAGTAGGCTAAGATAAATATGCTTTCCTAAGAGTTTTAAATCTTACTGGGAGAAAATAAGACAAAACTATGACAAGTCAAATGATTTTAAAATAAAAGAAAAATATTTCAAGAACAAAGAAAAGATATGAGGCAGTATGTAATCACCTGTCAAAGATATTGCAAAGAAAAATACTTTTGTTAAGTTCAAAAGAGTGGAGAAATGAACACAAACTGGGTAACCAGTGAAAACTACATAAAAGAAGCTGAAGCGGGCAGGCGGAATTTCAAACTCAACAAGAAGAGGGATTGGCAGGCCTCAATGGAGAGAGGGAAAGAAGGAAAAAAATAGGTAACTAGTAGATGTGTTGGGGTAAGAATCAGCTAGTTTAGCTAGAATGGAAGATTCATGTAGAGAAGTTTTAAGAGATAAAGATGGAAAAATACAGAAGAGCTAAATTGTGAATGGACCAGAACTGTTCAACTAAGAGGCTCAGGTTTTCTCCTAGGAGCCTGGCATTTCTCAAAGGATGTTCTGTGGAGCACCAGCATCAGAATCAACTGTGGTGCTTGATAAAAATGCAGTTTCCTGTCCCAGCCCAGACCTACTATATACGAATCTATGCAGTGGAGCCTGGAAATTTTCATTGTTTTTAAACAACCTTCTCATCTGATATTTATGTGCACAAACATTTCTGAATTGCTGCTGTAGGTGTCAGGGAGTTATTCAACCACATTTTTTAAAAGAAAGGGGTGTTATGATCCCAGGAAGTGATATATACAACATATATGAAGGAGTCGGGGCTAGTAAAAAAAGATGATGTAGTAGTCTAGGTATGGTTTAATAAGCATATAAAATACTATGGTAACGGTGAAAATAAGTGACAGTGAGAGAAGAAACTGACTCAAAAATATGAAGAAAGGACTGACATGATCCAAGGTCTGATCAGGGCTGAAAGAAAGGACTTGAATTAAAAGGACTTGCTGTATACCAAGGCTCTGTCATTACAAAGAATGTTGCTATCATGAACAAAAACAGAGATCATGAGGGGCAGCCACTTAGGGGGAAAAATGAAGTCCATTTTAGACCAAATACGAAGTGATGACAGGACATTCTAGGGGAGTGTGTGTGTGTGTGTGTGTGTGTGTGTGTGTGTGTGTATACACTAAACCACACAAAAGCATTTTCTGTCCCTTAAAATCTAAGTGCATCAAATATTCTCTCCAAATTATTGCTGCAGTTCCACACTTTGAGACGTTGGTTATATACATTACTGTTTCTATTATCTGACCAATACCCCGGGTCTCCAAACTCATGTTATCAAATCAGTCTGTGGTATACAAGTACAATTTTTAGAGAAGATTTTAATGCTCAGTCTCAGGGAAAATGCTATTTTCTCTTCATTTTAATGATACTAACATATCATTCAAGAGCATACAGCAGGCATACGTAATACATGTAAGGTCAAAAGGCATTAAGCAGAAATCCCTCCCTGCCCTGGAGGCGGGGATTTGTTCTACAAAGCCTCCTGTTATGACAGTGGCCAACTAGACAAGTTGGAGTTTTTTTCTTTTTTTTCCCCTGTGACATGTGCTTTAGTTGCAGTGGAAAGGAAATGTGTCATCTGTGGTTAGTGGAAAGCTAGCTGTACATATCCTTTTTTACTGCAGATTTACTTTTAGGCTCAGATTCTTCAAGTCTATTCTGCCTTAAATTACTTGGAAGCTGTGTTTCAAGACAAGAAAAGAAGTGGCTTACTAAAATCAGGTTATAATAAGATTCTGACCAAGCATTTTGTAAGGTAGGTCATATATATGGCTTTTCTTATGCCTTTTCACTTATAACTTCATACAGATTAGTGTTTGAGGAAGTGCTTTCAAACAGTACTTAAGTATCTTACTAACAAAGTAGATTTAGTAATGGAAAACGTATGCTGTTTTTTTCTCTCCTATTAAGTAAAATTTAAGTAAGAAATGGAAAGATTTACCATCAACATAGAGTTTTAAATCAGAATAAAGAAGGATCTGAGCTTAGACTCCAGAGTGAATTGCACAGTTTTATTTTTTATTAAAATAAGTTTAAAAAATAAATTTCTCATTACTAATGCTTAGGCATTATAAATTTTATTGAAAATGACCAGAGATAAAGAAAACTTTTGATAACAACCTGGCCTCCACTGCATAAATTTGGGATGTGGAGACAGCTCTCTATTCTTAGGCATCTGTAAGGGTAAGAGAAAGTCTCATTTTGTTAACAGTTTGTTTATTTGGAGATGACAGTACATCTGGCTGAACACAATCAACAGCGGGCCTATTATCTATCCCATGGTGAGCACTGTTAAAATGTGTACGAATACTATGATGCATATTACATTGTTAATGAACTAATGTGACAAGGAAAATAACCCGCTTTAAGTCATTTTAGCATCTAATGCAGAAGTCCAGTCTAGTTTAAAAGGATGGAAATTACTTGGCAACCCAATTTAAAGTATTTCTCTTTGTGGAAGAATCATAAAGTATCCAAAGATTTATGTCATTCAACTTAAAAATTGAAGCTGGACACTACTAGATAGAAGTCAGTGCACAATATCTTTAACTGTCTATTAAAGATCATTATCCAAAAAGGAATCTTACTTCTAGAACACATAAGAAAGGTTTCTTTCCCTTCCTATTATCAATAGAAAATATTACCTCGGAGGTTAGTTTCCAGTTAGCATTGTTTACTATATGCCACTTTTGTTTGTATTACAATATATCACATTTGTTATTCTTAAGTCAAC
>RJWK010026844.1:0-26799 GCA_004363435.1 Platanista minor | reverse complement strand
AATTATACTCCAATAAAGATGTTAAAAAAAAAAAAAAAAGAATCCAAATCGGAAAAGAAGTAAAGCTGTCACTGTTTGCAGATGACATGATACTATACATAGAGAATCCTAAAGAGCCTACCAGAAAACTACTAGGGCTAATCAATGCATTTGGTAAAGTAGCAGGATATAAAATTAATGCACAGAAATCTCTCGCATTCCTATACACTAATGATGAAAAATCTGAAAGTGAAATCAAGAAAACACTCCCTTTTACCATTGCAACAAAAAGAATAAAATATCTAGGAATAAACCTACCTAAGGAGACAAAAGACCTGTATGCAGAGAATTATAAGACACTGATGAAAGAAATTAAAAATGATACTAATAGATGGAGCAATATACCATGTTCTTGGATTGGAAGAATCTACATTGTGATAAAGACTCTATTACCCAAAGCAATCTAAAGATTCAGTGCAATCCCTATCAGACTACCACTGGCATTTTTCACAGAACTAGAACAAAAAATTTCACAATTTGTATGGAAACACAAAAGACCCTGAATAGCCAAAGCAATCTTGAGAACGAAATACGGAGCTTGAGGAATCAGACTCCCTGACTTCAGACTCTACTACAAAGCTACAGTAATCAAGACAGTATTGTACTGGCACAAAAACAGAAGTATAGATCAATGGAACAGGATAGAAAGCCCGGAGATAAACCCACACACATAGGGTCACCTTATCTTTTATAAAGGAGGCAGGAATGTACAGTGGAGAAAGGACAGCCTCTTCAATAAGGGGTGCTGGGAAAACTGGACAGGTACATGTAAAAGTATGAGACTAGAACACTCCCTAACACCATACACAGAAATAAGCTCAAAATTGATTAAAGACCTAAATGTAAGGCCAGAAACTATCAAACTCTTAGGGGAAAACATAGGCAAAACACTCTATGTCATAAATCACAGCAAGATTCTTTTTGACCCATCTCCTAGATAAATAGAAATAAAAAAATAAATAAACAAATGGGATCTAATGAAACTTCAAGGCTTTTGCACAGCAAAGGAAACCTTAAATAGGACAAAAAGACAACTGTCAGAAAGGGAGAAAATATTTGCAAATGAAGCAACTGACAGATGATTTATCTCCAGAATTTACAAGCAGCTTATGCAGCTCAATAACAAAAATCAAACAACCCAGTCCAAAAATGGGCAGAAGATCTAAATAGACATTTCCCCGAAGAAGATATACAGACTGCAAACAAACACATGAAAGAATGCTCAACATCATTAATCATTAGAGAAATGCAAATCAAAACTACAATGAGATATCATCTCACAACTGTCAAAATGGCCATCATCAAAAAATCTAGAAACAATAAATGCTGGATAGGGTGTGGAGAAAAGGGAAATCTCTTGCACTGGTGGTGGGAATGTGAATTGGTACAGTCACTATGGAGAACAGTATGGAGCTTCCTTAAAAAACTATAAATAGAACTACCGTATGACCCATCAATCCCATTACTGAGCATATACCCTGAAAAAACCATAATTCAAAAAGAGTCACGTACCAAAATATTCATTGCAGCTTTATTTAAAATAGCCAGGAGATGGAAACAACCTAAGTGTCCATCATCAGATGAATGGATAAAGAAGATGTGGCGCATATATACAATGGAATATTACTCAACCATTAAAATAAACGAAATGGAGTTATTTGTAGTGAGGTGGATGGACCTAGAGTCTGTCATACAGAGCGAAATAAGTCAGAAAGAGAAAGACAAATACCATATGCTAACACATATATATGGAATCTAAGAAAAAAAAAAAAGAAATGCTGTGAAGAACCTAGGGGCAAAATGGGAATAAAGACACAGACCTACTAGAGAATGGAATTGAGGATATGACGAGGGGGAGGGGCAAGTTGTGATAAAGTGAGAGAGTGGCATGGACATATATACACTACCAATCGTAAAATAGATAGCTAGTGGGAAGCAGCCGCATAGCACTGGGAGATAAGCTTGGTGCTTTGTGACCTCCTGTATGGGTGGGATAGGGAGTGTGGGAGGGAGGGAGATGCAAGAGGGAGGAGATATGGGATCATATGTATATGTATAATTGATTCACTTTGTTATAAAGCAGAAACTAACACCATTGTAAAGCATTTATACTCCAGTAAAGATGTAGATAAAATAAAAATAAAATAAAAAATAAAAAATAAAAAAATAGAAAAATAATTGTTTTTGTTGCTGCATCAAGGACATTCTTAAATGAAGCTGCTTTTTCTACCCATAAATGTATGGCAATGATGAATACTAGAACACTTTGATACAACTGCTTTGATTTATATTAAGGCATCAGAAGTTTTACCCTCCGTATGTTTTGTACAATCAGTGAAAATGTCAATACAGTGAAAAAGTAAAAATGTCTTAGTATTGTTATAAAAATAGTTTTGACCTTGAAGGCCCACTGAAAGAGTCTCAATACCTCCACCCCAGGGATCTGTAGACCACACCTTGAGAGTATTTGTCCCAAATCATGTTTCATAGGGATTCATAAGGGACTGTTACTAAATTCATTCAAAATGTTATGACTAAATAACTATAGACATAGTTAAACATTCATGCTGGAAATCAACTGATAACATCTATATCATATTATTCTAACATTAACATGAAAGTTACATGTTCTATGTAGAGCCTTTTTGGCTGTCTTCAAATGTACCTTTGGTATTCTCTTTGCTTTGTGTTTACTATCCTTTTTTATTTGAATTCAGAGTACTTTCCTTTATGCATTTGAATTCAGAGTAGCTATGTTAATTGAGAATTCACTAATAGCAAGACCCTGTGCTAGGTTATGTTTGGGTGGATTCAGTGATGAATAAGACAAGTCCTTGCTCTTAAGGAATTTAAAATCTAATTTAGAAAGTTAGGGATGTATATACTTGGTGCTAGAATACAATGCAGGCTGAGATCAGATTTACTCAGCTTCCCTCCTTCAGAGGCAACTACATATTTAGGTTCTTATTTACACTTTCACAGATACTCTATGCACATACAAGCACATACATATATATGTTTTCTCTCATTTTTAATACAAGAAAGTAGTAAACTATATACATTCATCTGCACCTTGATTTTCCACTTAGTAAATTATCTTAGACATAATTGCCTCATAATTGCCTATCTGTAAAAATAAGGAGGTACCAATAATTTTTGACAATTTTGACTGTCTAATAATTAATTTAATTCTTCTCTACTGGAGGCTTAGGTGGTTTATAATTTTTTGCTGTTGAAAATTGTTCTGTAAATAATGTAATTTTACATGTGGCATTTTCAACATATGAATTTATAAAGCAACATAGTAGAGTGGTTTGGGTTTGAATCCTAGCCCACCTTCTTACAAGCTGTGTGACCTTAGGCAAGTTTCTTAACCTCTCTGAGACTATTTCTTCATCTTAAAATGATCACAAGTTAATGTATATGAAGAACTTGTAGTATCTGACATATAGTAAACATTCAATACATGTAAATTATTATTTTTTAACCTTCATTGAACCAGTGAAGCCATGGAAATTATCTTTAACACTTGTGTGTATATGAAATTTTCTAGAAGAGAATTGAAAGCTTCCATCAAATTCTGAAAGAAGTATGGGATTTCCCCAAAAACGTAAGGTCCACTACTGGGAATAATAATAATAGCTACTGGGTAAAATACTTTAGACTACCTCCTCTTACAATACTAGCCCCTTTTGCATCATAAATCCTATCTCAATTCCTTCAATGAATAAATGCCTAATATATAAAGTATTTTACATCTATTATCTGTAATCCTCACAACAGTATTGCAAGATACGAATTTCTATTTTACACATGAGGAAACTGACATTCAGAGAAGTTAGTTAATGAGCCCAAGATTAAATGACTGGCAAAGACAGTATTTGAACTCAGTATAGCCTGGCTCCAAAGTTATGTCAATTATATACTGCTAAACTTTTTTCTTCCTCGCTTGAATAATTCCATTTTCTTTATGCCAACAACATTCTCTATGCTCATTCTACAAATCAAATCCCCGAAATCTGGCTTCTACTCCCTCTCCTGTACTAAAATTGGTCTATTAAAAGTTGTCAAATGCATCATAATCACCCATTCTGATGGATCTTTCTTCAATATCTTCTTGAACTCTCTGACATTTGACATGGTTAACCAGTATGAAGACACCATGGACAAGAAATTAGGTCTAGATTCAGATAGACCTAGGTTCAAATCCTTTGTTGCCACATATTAGCTGGGTTATTATAGATAAGTTATATTACCCATCTGAGCTTCAGTGACTTCATCTATAAAACAGAGATAATTCATTTACTTCTTAGGCCAATTCTGAGAATTTAATGTAATTGCTCAGTTGCTCATTTAAAGTGCCTTAAGACAATAAACTTGCAGTAAATGTTAGTTATCATTCTCCACATTTCATGAAATGCTCTCTGTGGTTTGATAACTGCATTATCAAAGCTGCCCTACCTCTCTCGTTTCTCTTAAAAAAAATCTATTGTCGGTTCCTTTTCCTCCTTCAAGCCTTAAATCTCAGTGTCCAAAAACATACCATCATTAAACCTCTCTTCTTTTCTCTTTACTGCTCCTTGGTAATGTCATCAAAATTAAAATCTGTACTCTTATGATAAACACATAACTCCAGAATAGATTTATCAAAATTGTCTACAATATAGTTCCCTCTGAGAGTCAATGCATCCCAAACTGCAGAGAATATGATGCCCTCCACGAGTCTACTCCCTGATTAATGTGATATCCTCCAAATTTTCTAGGCTAAAAATCTAAAGCGGTCCTACTGGTAAGGAAGACAATACGTATGCCTAAGGCTGTGCCTTCTGAAGAAAAATTTCTGCTTCACACTGCAATAAAAATAGACTTCACTGAACTAACTTAGCCAAGTCACTAAAAAAATTAAGCAATCAAACAAACAAACAACAAGGCCCAAGGAGGAGACCATTTCAGCATCTGGAATTGCTGCAACATATTATTTAAAATTGTTCAGTTTAAAAAAATTATGATACATGCAAAGAAACAAGAAAATGTGTCCTATAAATAGTAAAAAGAATAAGCAATGGAAATTTCCTTTGAGGGAAGGAAGATGTTGCACTCAGCAGATAAATATTTCTAAACAGCTATCATAAATATATTCAGACAACTAAAGGAAAACATTTTGAGAGAATTGAAGGAAAGTGTGATGACTTTCCTACTATCATAAGATAGAGAATATCAGTAAACTGTTGAAATTATATTAAAAATGAAAATTCTGGAGATAAAAAGTGCAATAACAAAAAGAAAAAAAATCACTACAGGAGCTCAAAAATATATCTGAATTGGCAGAAAAAGGAATAAGTAAAACTGAAGATAGATTGATAGAGATAATGCAATCTGAAGAACAGAGAGAAAAAAGGAGGATGAATGAATGGAGCCTCAGAGAAATATGGAATATTATTAAGTGCATGACACAAAATTAAATACAAGAAACAAAGAAGAAAGATAAAGGGGCAAAAACTTATTCAAAGAAACAATGAATGAAAATATTCTAAACTTGATGAAAAATATCAATCTACACATTTAAGAAGACTGATTTATTCTAAGTACAATAGATTCAAAATGGCAGAATAAGGACCACTTAAAGTGCTCTCCTGGATTAAAGCAATAAGAACATTGGAAAAAGTGTCAAAACCAACTTTTTCAGTACTCTGGAAATTGACTAAAGAGTTTCAATAATCCACGGAATATTTCTTACAGAAAAATGACTAGTTCTTTTGAAAAATAGTGAGCTTTCTGATGTTTTCATTTGCTCTATTTCTGTAACTATTTCCCGAGATCTGCAGCACCCTTGAAAACCAATAACCTGGAACCACAGTGGAAACCAGCAGCCTGGCCACTATTAGAAAGGTCAGGCTAAGGTTTTGGGCCTTCCAAAGCCACATTCCCAGAGAATTATTACTATTGGATCTGTCTGGACATTCCCTGGAAAATGCCACCAGCAAGGCTTGTTTAAACTGACCCAGGGATCTCCCAATGTGAACATCATTTTCCCTGGAATATTTTTTTCAGAAATATTAGCAGTAATTACTTAAGAACACATGTGCCTCAAGTGGTAAATATCAACTGGGAGAGACAATAACCTAGTCAAAATGTTTAGAAGGAAAAGTAATGGAATGGTAAGTCCAAAAGTGACTTTGAAAAGTTCGAGAAATCTAGAACGATATTTCTCAAAATCTAGAAGTATACACATGTGTAGGTCTATGTGCATGACCAGAGCTGTGCACAAGCTCAAGAAAGACCTGAGAAGACAATGAGCTCTCGCCTCTCAGAAAAAACTTAAAACTCTGGGGGATTGGGAGGAAGATGGTGGAAGAGTAAGAGGCGGAGATCACCTTCCTCCACACAGATACATCAGAAATACATCTACACGTGGAACGACTCCTACAGAACACACACTGAACGCTGGCAGAAGACCTCAGACCTCCCAAAAGGCAAGAAACTCCCCACGTACCTGGATAGGGCAAAAGAAAAAAGAATAAACAGAGACAAAAGAATAGGGACGGGACCTGCACCAGTAAGAGGGAGCTGTGAAGGAGGAAAGGTTTCCACACACTAGGAAGCCCCTTCGCGGGCAGAGACTGTGGGTGGCAGAGGGGGGAAGCTTCAGAACTGTGGAGGAGAATGCAGCAACAGGGGTGCGGAGAGAAAAGCGGAGAGATTCCCACACAGAGTATCGGTGCCAACCAGCACTCACCAGACCGAGATCTTTTCTGCTCCCCCACCGGAGCAGGTGGGGAAGGGAGCTGAGGCTCGGGCTTCAGTTAGATGCTGGCAGAGCACTGGCAGTGTGAACAAAGCCTGAAGGGGTTAGTGCACCACGGCTAGGATACAATGGATACAAAAACAAGACCCATATACATGCTGTCTACAAGAGACCCACTTCAGACCTTGAGACACATACAGACTGAAAGTAAGGTGATGGAAAAAGATATTCCATGCAAATGGAAATCAAAAGAAAGCTGGAGTAGCAATTCTCATATCAGACAAAATAGACTTTAAAATAAAGACTATTACAAGAGTCAAAGAAAGACACTACATCATGATCAAGGGGTTGATCCAAGAAGAAGATATAACAATCGTAAATATTTATGCACGCAACACAGGAGCACCTCAATACATAAGGCAACTACTAACAGCCATAATAGGGGAAATCGACAGTAACGCATTCATAGTAGGGGACTTTAACACCCCACTTTCCCCAATGGACTGATCATCCACAATGAAACTAAATAAGGAAACACAAGCTTTAAATGATACATTAAACAAGATGGACTTAATTGATATTTATAGGGCATTCCATCCCAAAACAACAGAATACACATTTTTCTCAAGTGCTCATGGAACATTCTCCAGGATAGATCATATCTTGGGTCACAAATCAAGCCTTGGTAAATTTAAGAAAATTGAAATCATATCAAGTATATTTTCTGACCACAATGCTATGAGACTAGATATCAATTACAGGAAAAGATCTGTAAAAAATACAAACACATGGAGGCTAAACAATACACTACTTAATAACGAAGTGATCACTGAAGAAATCAAAGAGGAAATCAAAAAATACCTAGAAACAAATGAAAATGCAGACACAACGACCCAAAACCTATGGGATGCAGCAAAAGCAGTTCTAAGAGGGAAGTTTATAACAATACAATCCTACCTGAAGAAACAGGAAACATCTCGAATAAACAACCTAACCTTGCATCTAAAGCAATTAGAGAAAGAAGAACAAAAACACCCCAAAGTTAGCAGAAGGAAAGAAATCATAAAGATCAGATCAGAAATAAATGAAAAAGAAATGAAAGAAACTATAGCAAAGATCAATAAAAGTAAAAACTGCTTCTTTGAGAAGATAAACAAATTTGATAAACCATTAGCCAGACTCATCAAGAAAAAAAGGGAGAAGACTCAAATCCATAGAATTAGAAGTGAAAAAGGAGAAGTAACAACTGACACTGCAGAAATACAAAAGATCATGAGAGATTACTACAAGCAACTCTATGCCAATAAAATGGACAACTTGGAAGAAATGGACGCCTTCTTAGAAAGGCACAACCTGCCAAGACTGAATCAGGAAGAAATAGAAAATATGAACAGACCAATCACAAGCCCTGAAATTGAAACTGTGATTAAAAATCTTCCAACAAACAAAAGCCCAGGACCAGATGGCTTCACAGGCGAATTCTATCAAACATTTAGAGAAGAGTTAAC
The DNA here is from genome assembly GCA_004363435.1 of Platanista minor. Classification (NCBI taxonomy): domain Eukaryota; kingdom Metazoa; phylum Chordata; class Mammalia; order Artiodactyla; family Platanistidae; genus Platanista; species Platanista minor. The sequence continues at coordinate 18,507 of RJWK010026844.1, read as the reverse complement.
ACCTATCCTTCTCAAACTCTTCCAAAATATAGCAGAGGGAGGTACACTCCCAATTTCATTCTATGAGGCCACCATCACCCTGATACCAAAACGAGAGAAGGATGTCACAAAGAAAGAAAACTACAGGCCAATATCACTGATGAACATAGATGTAAAAATCCTCAACAAAATACTAGCACACAGAATCCAACAGCACATTAAAAGGATCATGCACCATGATCAAGTGGGGGTTATTCCAGGAATGCAAGGATTCTTCAATATACGCATATCAATCAAGGTGATACACCATATTAATAAATTGAAGGAGAAAAAACATATGATCATCTCAATAGATGCAGAGAAATATTTCGACAAAATTAATCACCCATTTATGATAAAAACCCTAAAGGAAGTAGGCATAGAGGGAACGTTCCTCAGCATAATAAAGGCCATATATGACAAACCCACAGCCAACTTCAGCCTCAATGTTGAAAAATTAAAACCATTTCTACTAAGATCAGGAACAAGACAAGGTTGCTCACTCTCACCACTATTATTCAACATAGTTTTCGAAGTTTTAGCCACAGCAATCAGAGAAGGAAAAGAAATAAAAGGAATCCAAATCGAAAAAGAAGAAGTAAAGCTGTCATTGTTTGCAGATGACACGATACTATACATAGAGAATCCTAAAGATGCTACCAGAAAACTACTAGAGTTAATCAGTGAATTTTGTAAAGTAGCAGATATGAAATTAATGCAAAAAAATCTCTAGCATTCCTGTACACTAATTATGAAAAATCTGAAAGTGAAATTAAGAAAACACTCCTATTTACTGTTGCAACAAAAAGAATAAAATGTCTAGGAATAAACCTACCTAGGGAGACAAAAGACCTGTATGCAGAAAATTATAAGACACTGATGAAAGTAATTAAAGATGATACAAATAGATGGAGAGATATACCATGCTCTTGGATTGGAAGAATCAACATTGTGAAAATGACTCTACTACCCAAAGCAACCTACAGATTCAGTGCAATCCCTATCAAACTACCACTGGCATTTTTCACAGAACTAGAACAAAAAATTTCACAATTTATATGGAAACACAAAAGACCCCAAATAGCCAAAGCAACCTTGAGAACGGAAAATGGAGCTGGAGGAATCAGGCTCCCTGACTTCGGACTATAGTACAAAGCTACAGTAATCAAGACAGTATGGTACTGGCACAAAAACAGAAATATAGATCAATGGAACAGGAATGAAAGCACAGGGATAAACCCACACACATATGGCCACCTTATCTTTGATAAAGGAGGCAAGAATATACAGTGGAGAAAAGACAGCCTCTCCAATAAATGGTGCTGGGAAAACTGAACAGGTACATGTAAAAGTATGAGATTAGAATACTTCCTAAAATCATACACAAAAATAAGCTCAAATTGGTTTTAAGAGCTAAACGTAAGGCCAGAAACTATTAAACTCTTCGAGGAAAACATAAACAGGACACTCTATGACATAAATTACAGCAAGATCCTTTTGACTCACCTCCTAGAGAAATGGAAATAAAAACAAAAATAAACAAATGGGACCTAATGAAACTTAAAAGCTTTTGCACAACAAAGGAAACCATAAACAAGACCAAAAGACAACCCTTAGAATTAGATAAATTATTTGCAGATGAAGCAACCGACAAAGAGTTAATCTCCAAAATTTACAAGCAGCTCATGCAGCTCAATAACAACAAAACGAACAACCCAATCCAAAAATGGGCAGAAGACCTAAATAGACATTTTTCCAAAGATATACAGATTGCCAACAAACACATGAAAGAATCCTCAACATCATTAATCATTAGAGAAATGCAAATCAAAACTACAATGAGATATCATCTCACTCCGGTCAGAATGGTCATCATCAAAAAACCTAGAAACAATAAATGCTGGCGAGGGTGTGGAGGAAAGGGAACACTCTTGCACTCCTGGTGGGAATGTAAATTGATACAGCCACTATGGAGAACAGTATGGAGGTTCCTTAAATAACTAAAAATAGAACTACCATATGACCCAGCAATCCCACTACTATGCATATACCCTGAGTAAACCATAATTCAAAAAGGGTCATGCCACAAAATGTTCATTGTAGCTCAATTTACAATAGCCAGGACATGGAAGCAACCTAAGTGTCCATCATCGGATGAATGGATAAAGAAGATGTGGCACATATATACAATGAAATATTACTCAGCCATAAAAAGAAACGAAATTGAGTTATTTGTAGTGAGGTGGATGGACATAGAGTCTGTCATACAGAGTGAAGTAATTCAGAAGGAGAAAAACAAATACCGTATGCTAACCCATACACATGTAATCTAAGAAAAAAAAATGTCATGAAGAACCTAGGGGTAAGACGAGAATAAAGACACAGACTTACTAGAGAATGTACTTGAAGATATGGGGAGGGGGAAGGGTTAGCTGTGACAAAGTGAGGGAGTGGAATGGGCATATATACACTACCAAACGTAAAATAGATAGCCAGTGGGAAGCAGCCGCATAGCACAGGGAGATCAGCTCAGTGCTTTGTGACCACCTAGAGGGGTGGGATAGGGAGAGTGTGAGGGAGGGAGACGCAAGAGGGAAGAGATATGAGAATATATGTATAACTGATTCACTTTGTTATAAAGCAGAAACTAACACACTATTGTAAAGCAATTATAGTCCAATAATATGTTAAAAAAAAATAAAAACCTCGGATAGGAAAGGAGTGAATTCTAAGGAAAATTTGAAACTGTTGGGCTAGTGTTGCCACAACATGCACCCCGATGCTCTCAGCAAAAACTGGGAGACCTTTTTGGTTCCAGGCAATTTCTGTGCAATCATTTGATGATTATGTGGCTAACATGACAGAGATTTCAGTAACCAGACACAGCAAACAATGTACAGAATTTGCCTTAAAAATGTACAGAATTAGGGACTTCCCTGGTTGCAGAGTAGTTAAGAATCCACCTGTCAATACAGGGGACATGGGTTCAATCCCTTTTCTGGGAAGATCCCACATGCTGCTGAGCAACTAAGCCTGTGCACCAAAACTATTGAGCCCATGTGCCACAGCAACTGAAGCCTGTGCACTCTAGGGTCCACGTGCCACAACTACTGAACCTGTATGCTGCAACTACTGAAGCCTGTGCACCTAGAGCCCATGCTCTGCAAAAAGAGAAGCCACCACAGTGAGAAGCCCACGCACCGCAACAAAGAGTAGTACCAGCTCGTTGTAACTAGTGAAAGCCTGCATGCAGAAACAAATACACAATGCAGCAAATAAATAAATAAATAAATAAAAATTATCTTTTTTAACTGTACAGATTCAGTTTAGAAAGGTCAGTAAACAAACAAACAGCAAAAACAACAACCAGCAATAACAATAAATTGAAAGGAGGAGAAAATCTAATTTCTAGGAGAGCCATATATTATTTTAAATATCCAGTTTGCAGCACAAAATATTAGAATTATAAATAACCAAGAAAGTATGCCACATGCAAGGAAAAAATAAAGCAATCAAAGAAATTGTCCCTGAGGAATTCTAGAGAGTAGAGATATTAGAAAAAAGCTTAACTCAGCTATTATAAATATGTTCAAAACACTAAAAGAAACCATATCTTTAGAAAGAACTAAAGAAGAGTGTGAAAATGATATCTCAACAAAGATAAAATGCCAAGAGAATTTTTCTAAAGGCCAAATAGAAACTCTGGATTTGAAAAGTACAAAAACTGAAGTAAAATTCAGTAAAAATACAAAGCAACAGGATAGTGCAGGCAGAAGAAAAAAAGCATTAAACTTGAAGATTGAATAATTGAGATTTTTCCACTCTGAGAAGCAGACAGAAGAAAAGAATGAAGAAAAATTAACAAGATTTTGAGACTTGTGGGACACCATCAAGAATGCAAATGAAAACATTCTTTCATGTGTTTGTTGGCAATCTGTATATCTTCTTTGGAGAAATGTCTATAATGAGAGATAGGAGAGGAGACTACAAGGCAGAAAAGATATTCAAAGGGGCTTCCCTGGTGGCGCAGTGGTTGAGAGTCCGCCTGCCGATGCAGGGGACACGGGTTCGTGCCCCGGTCCGGGAGGATCCCACTTGCTGCGGAGCGGCTGGGCTCATGAGCCATGGCCGCTGGGCCTGTGCGTCCGGAGCCTGTGCTCTGCAACGGGAGAGGCCACAACAGTGAGAGGCCCGCGTACCGCAAAAAAAAAAAAAAAAAAAGAAAAGAAAAGATATTCAAAGAAATAATTGCTGATAACATTAATCTGGTGAAAAATTTGGATGGTGAAAAACATTAGTCCACATATCCAGAAAGCTCAATAAATTCCAAATATGATAAATTCAAAGAGATCTGTACTAGCCACATCATAATCAAACTGCAGAAGCCAAAAACAAAGAATGTCTTGAAAGCAGCAAGAGAGAAGCAGAACCTCGTGTATAAAGGACCTTTGATAAGATTAGAAGCTGACAACTCATCAGAAACTACAGACACCAAATGTCAGTGAAGTGACATATTCAAACTGGTTATGAGAAACATGTCAGCCAAAAATTACATATAAAGAAAGGCTATCTTTAAAAAATGAAGATAAAGTGGAAGAATACTTTACTAGTAAACCCACCATATAAGAAATACTAAAGGTCTTCAGACAGAACACCAGTGATACCAGACAATTATTTAAATCCATATATTAAAAAAATTACCAGTAAATGTAGGTAAACATGAAAGACATAACATAATTGCATATTTCTTCTCCTTTTAATCTCTTAATTGATTTTTTAAATTAATGCAAAGGACAATATTAAGATAATTGTATTGTTGGGCTATAGCATACAGAAAAGATCTATGTCATAATAACAGCACAAAGGAGATAGATAGGAACTCAGATACATAGAGTGAGAAAAATGACATCAGATGGTAACTCTCATCCACAAGTAAAAACAAAAATAACCAGACATTGCAAATAAGAAGGATAATATAAAAATTCTACAGATATATACTTGCTCTCCCCTTTCAGCTCTTTTAAAAGGTAAAAAATATACAAAATAATAATAAAGTGGTGTTGAATTTTTAATATATATAGACTTAATATAAATAATAAATGAATGAATAAATAAATAAATATATAAATGTTTCCGTAAAGAAAAGCCTAGATCCAGATGACTTCACTGGTGACTTCTACAAATCACTTTTTTTAAATTAACACAAATTATTCACAAACATTTCAAAAAAATAAAAGATGAGAGAACATTTCTCATCTAATTTTACAAGGAGGCCAGTATTATCCTGAAAGAAACCAGACAACAACATTGCAAGAAAATAAAACTATAGATCAATATCCATTATGAATACAGATATAGAGATCCTCAACAAAATACTAGGACACCTAATCCAGGAACATACAGAAAGGACTATACAATATTGCCAAGTGGGATTTATCCTAGGAATGTAAAATTGGTTCAAAATATGAAAATAAATCAATACATAATAGAATAAAATGCAAAAAACACATGATCTTCTTAATAGATGCAGAAAAATCATTTGACAAAATTCCATACCCTTTCATTATTAAAATTCTCAGTAACCTAAGAACAGATGGGTACTTCCTCAATCTGATAAAAGGGACCTACGAAAAAATCCTACAGTTAACATTATACTTAGTGGTAAAAGATTGAATGCTTCCCATGTAAGATCACCAAAAACATAAGGTTGCCCGTTTTTGCCCCATTTATTCAACATTCTAATATAATTCCTAGATGATTTATTATACAAGGAAAATACATTAAAGGCATACAGATGGTAAAGAAAGAAGTAAAACTATATTTGCACATAACCTGATATTGCATACAAATAATCCTAAGGAATTCACTAATAACCTTTGTAAACCAGTAAACCAGTTCAGCAACGTTTCAGGATAAAAGCTCAATATTTTAAAAAATCTCAATTGTATTTCTATACAAGAGCCATCCAAAAAATTTAGAAAACGATTCTTTTACAAGTATATTAAAGAGAAAAATACTTAAGAGTAAATTTAACAAAAGAAATGGAAGATATATACACTGAAGACTACAAAATATTGTTGACATAAGTTAAAGAATGTTTAAATAAATGGAAAGAGAGTTTATGTTCATGGGTCAGAACACCTAACATTGTTAGCATGGCAATACTCCCCAAACTGAGCTACAAGTTTAATTCAATCACTAATAATCCCAGGAGTGTTGTTTGTTTGTTTTTTGCACAAATTGACAAGCTGATCCTAAAATACATATGGACACACAAGCGTCCCAGAATAGCCAAAACAATCCTGAAATAGATCAATAAAATTAGACAAATTTTGGATGAAGAAATCCTTCCTTTTTCAAACCTTACTACAAAGTTACAGTAATGAAGATAACTGACATAACAAGAGACATATATATAGATCAATGGAATAGAGTTGAGAGACCAGAAATGATCATTTATATTTATGTCATAATTGATTTTCCACCAGGTTGTCAAGAAAAATCAATGAGGAAAGAATAGACTTTTAAACAAATTTTACAAAGTGCAATTGCTAAGTTTTATGATAAATGCAGTTTAGTTTATAAGAAAATGCCAAACTATTTCTAAAGAAGCTATACCATACTGTTTAACACTCCCACCAGCAATATATGTGCAATTCAATTTCTCTACCTCCTCGCCAGAATTTTGTGCTATTACTAATTTTTAATTTTGCCATTCTGATATTTCATTGTGGTTTTAATTTACATTTTTCAAATGGCTAATGATGTTGAACATCTTTTTAGGTCCTTATTTATTACCTGTATACACCCTTCAGTGTTGTGTCGGTTCAGTATTTTCCCATTTTTTAATTAATTTTTTTAATGTTGAGTGTTGAGAACTCTATATGTCCTAGGTAATAGTCTTCTGTTGGATATATATTCTATAGATATAGACTACCAGTCTGTAGCTTGTTTTTTTTAACTTTCTATAAAAAGGGTCCTTCACAGAGCAAAAGTTTTAATTTTAATGAAGTTCAGCTTATCATTTTTCCCTTTCTGTGGACTGTGCCTTTGGTGTTAAGTCTAATTCTTTACCTAGCCTTGGGTCCTGAAGGTTTTCTCCTATTTTTTTTTAATATTTTGTAGACAAACTTCTAATTTTGAAATAAATTTACAAAGTTGCAGATATAGTACAGAGTTCCTAGATAACTTACATCCATTTTCCATTAACTTTATCATAACCATGATACACTTGTCAAAATAAGAGGTTAACATTCATACCATATAATTAACCAAAGACCATACATTAATCAGATTTCACCAGTATTCATACAAATGTCCCTTTTCTGTTCTAGGATCCATTCCAGGGAACCATATTGCATTTAGTTATCATGTTTCCTTAGTCTCCCATATTATTTGGCAATTTTCTAGTATTTCTTTGTTTTTCATGACCTTGAAAGTTTTTATCATATTGTGGTAAAGTACATATAGCATAAAATTTAACATCTTAACCATTTTTAAGTATACAGTTCAGTCAGTGACATAAGTGCCTTCATATTGTTGAGCAACTATCAATACCATCCATCTTCAGAATGCTTTTCATCTTGTAAAACTGAAATGCTATAAACATTAGATGATAATTCCCTCCCTCAGCCCCTGAAAACCACCATTCTTTCTGTCTCTATGAATTTCACTACTCTAGATAATCATACAAGTGGAATCAGTGTATTTCTCCTTTTGTAACAAAATTATTTCACTTAGCATAATGTCCTTAAAGTTCATTCACGTTGTAGCATGTGTCAGAATTTCCTTCTTTTTAAAAACTAAGTAACATTCTATTGTATTTATATTACCACACTTTGTTTAGCTATTTATTTGTCAATGAACACTCAGGTTGCTTCCATTTTTGGCTATCGTAAGTGATGCTGCTATGAATATGTATGTACAAATATTTCTTCAAGTTCCTGCTCACAATTCATTTGGGTATACACGCAGCAATGAAATCTTTGGAACCCATGGCAATTGTTTTTAATATTTTGAGGAACCATTATACTGTTTGACAACCTGGCTGCACCATTTACAGTCCTATCACTGATGCACAAGAATTACAATTTCTCCACATCTTTGCCAACACTTACTTTTTTCTGTTTGTTTCGACAGTAGCCTTCATTATGGTTGTGAGATCCTATCTCCTTGTCGTTTTGATTTGCATCTCCCTAATGATTAGTGACAATGAACATCTTTTTATGTACTTATTTGGTCACTTGTATTTGGAGAAATTTTTATTCAAGTGCTTTGCAATATTTAAAATTGTGTTGTTTGTTTGCAGTTGAGTTGGAGGAGTTAATTATATATTCTGGATTTTAATCCTTTATCAGATATATGATTTGCAAATATTTTCCCATTCTGTGAATTACTTTTTTACTCTAAGGGTAATTGATTGTGTCCTTTGATACACAAAAGTTTCACATTTTCATTTAGTCTATATTTACTCTTGTTGCCTGTGATTGTCATGCCATACCCAGGTAATCATTGGAATGTCCAATATCAAGAATATTTTTTTATATTTTCTTCTAGGACTTTTATATTTTAGCTCTTGCATTTATATTTATGACCCACATAGAGTTAATTTCTGTGTGTGTTTTAAAGAAGAGGTCAAATTTCATCATATGCATGTGGATATCCAGTTGTCCTGGGATTATTTGTTGAAAAGATCATTCTTTCCCTCGTTGAATGTTTGGGCCCTCTGGTTGAAAATCAATTAATCATGAATGTATAGATTTATTTCTGGGTTCTAAGTTCTATCCTATTGGTCCATATGCTCACACTTATATCAATACCACACCGGCTTAATTACTGTAGCTTTGTTGTAAGTTTGAAATTGAGAAGGGTGAGTCTTTCAATTTCCAATTCCAATTTTGTTCTTTTTCCCCCACTTGATTGTTGTGTCTATTCTAGTTTTTAATTTTGATCAAATTCAACTTATCTATTTAAAATATATTTTTTTGCCTTTGCTTTGGTGTCTTACCCAAAAAGTGATTGTAAAATCCAATGTCAGGAACTTGTTCCTAAAATTTTCTTCTAAGAGCTTTATAATTTTAGGTTTTGCTTTTATTTAGCTCTTTGATCCACTTTGCGTAAATTTTTATATGGTACAAAATAAGGGTCCAAATTCATTCTCTTGTATATGGATATTCAATTTTCCCAGAACAAATCACTGAAAGAATTATCTATCGTCATTAAGTGGTCTTGACTCCCTTGTCAAAAAATCATTTGACAATATATATAAGGATTGATTTGTGAGCTCTCTGTTCTATTCCATTGGTCTGCATGTTTGTCTTTATGCCAGTAAACACTGTTTTGATTACTATGGCTTTGTAGTAAGATTTGTTATCAGCAAGTGTAAGATATCCTACTTTAAAAAAATATTTTGAGTATGTTCTGGCAATGTTGGGTCCCTTGAGGTGTCATATGAATGTTACAATGGATTTTCCTATTTCTGCAAAAATATTATTAGGATTTTGATAGTGATTGCATTAAATCTGTAGACTACATAAGGTAGTACTAACATCTCAACAATATTAAATCATCCAATCTTTGAACATGGTATGTCTTTCCACTTATTTATCGGTATCTTCTTTAATTTCTTTCAGCAACATTTGGTGGCTTTCATTGTACTAGTTTTTAAAATCAATAATTAAGCCTATTCCTAGGTATTTTATTCTTTTTAATGCTATTGTAAATTGAATTGTTTTTAAATTTTCCTTTCATAGTGTGCATTGTTAGTGTCTAGAAATGCAACTAACTTTAGTGGTTCATTTAATATTCTGCAACTCTACTGAAATTATTTATTAGTTCTGAGAGGTAGTGTGTGTGTGTGTGTGTGTGTGTGTGTGTGTGTGTGTGTGTGTGAAATTTCTAGGTGCTCTGCAAAATTTATTGTCTGTGAATAAAGATAACTTTACTAATTTCCTTCCAATTTGAATGCCTTTTATAACTTTCTCTTGCCTAATTGCTCTGGCTAAGCATTCCAATATATGATAAATAGAAATTGTGAACGCAGGCACCCTTGTCTTGTTCCTGACCTTAGAGGAAAGCTGCCAGCCTTTCACCATTGAGTAGGATGTTAATTGGGGGGGGGTGTTGTATAAGGTCTTTATTATGCTGAAGTAGTTTCCTTCTACTCCTAATCTGTTGAGAATTTTTATCAGGAAAGAGTGGTCATGAACATTGGGGTGCATGTATCTTTTCAAATTAAGGTTTTCTCCAGATATATGTCCAGGAGTGGGATTGCTGGGTCATATGGGAGCTCTATTTTCAGGTTTTAAAGGAATCTGCATACTATTCTCCATATTGGCTGTACAGATTTACATTGCCACCAACAGTGTAGAAGGCTTCCCTTTTCCCCACATCCTCTCCAAAATTTATTGTTTGTAAACTTTTTGATGATGACCATTCTGACTGATGTGAGATGATACCACATTGTAATTTTGATTTGCATTTCTCTAATAATTAGTGATGTTGAACATCTTTTTACCTGCTTTATGGCCATCTGTATGTCTTCTTTGGAGAAATGTCTGTTTAGTTCTTCCACGAATTTATTGATTGGGTTGTTTGGATTTTTTTTGATATTGCGCTGCATGAGCTGATTGTATATTTCAGAGATTAATCCATTGTAGGTTACATTTTTTGCAAATATTTACACACATTCTAAGGGTGTTTTATTTCATTTTGTTTATGCTTGCCTTTGCCGTGCAAAATCTTTTAAATTTAATTAGATCTCATTGGTTTATTTTCATTTTTATTCTCTTTTATACATTTATTTATTTATTTTATAAATGTATTTATTTTTAACATCTTTATTGGAGTATAATTGCTTTACAATGGTGTGTTCATTTCTGATTTATAACAAAATGAATCAGTTATACATATACATATGTTCCCATATTTCTTCCCTCTTGCGTCTCCCTCCCTCCCACCCTCCCTATACCACCCCTCTAGGTGGTCACAAATTACCTAGCTGATCTCCCTGTGCTATGTGGCTACTTCCCACTAGCTATCTATTTTACCTTTCGTAGTGTATATATGTCCGTGCCACTCTCTCATTTTGTCACAGCTTAACCAGCTGCCTCCCCATATCCTCAAGTCCGTGCTCTAGAAGGTCTGTGTCTTTCTTCCCATCTTACCCCTAGGATCTTCATGACATTTATTTTTCTTAGATTCCATATATATGTGTTAGCATACGGTATTTGTCTTTCTCTTTCTGACTTACTTCACTCTGTATGACAGACTCTAGGTCCATCCACCTCACTACAAATAACTCCATTTAGTTTCTTTTTATGGCTGAGTAATATTCCATTGTATATATGTGCCACATCTTCCTTATCCATTCATCTGATGATGGACACTTAAGTTGTTTCCATCTCTTGGCTATTGTAAATAGAGCTGCAATGAATATTTTGGTACATGACTCTTTTTGAATTATGGTTTCCTCAGGGTATATGCCCAGTAGTGGGATTGCTGGGTCATATGGTAGTTCTATTTGTAGTTTTTTAAGGAACCTCCATACTGTTCTCCATAGTGGCTGTACCAATTCACATCCCCACCAACAGTGCAAGAGTGTTCCCTTTTCTCCACACCCTCTCCAATATTTATTGTTTCTGGATTTTTTGATGATGGCCATTCTGACCGGTGTGAGATGATATCTCATTGTAGTTTTGATTTTCATTTCTCTAATGATTAATGATGTTGAGGATTCTTTCATGTGTTTGTTGGCAATATGTATATCTTCTTTGGAGAAATAGACCTAAATGTCTATTTAGGTCTTCTGCCCATTTTTAGATTGTGTTGTTTGTTTTGTTGATATTGAGTTAGATGAGGTGCTTGTAAATTTTGAAGGTCAATCCTTTATCAGTTGCTCCATTTGCAAATATTTTCTTCCATTCTCAGGGTTGTCTTTCGGTCTTGTTTATGGTTTCCTTTGCAGTGCAAAAGCTTTGAAGTTTCATTAGGTCCCAATTGTTTATTTTTGTTTTTATTTCCATTTCTCTAGGTGGTGGGTCAAAAAGGATCTTGCTGTGATTTATGTCATAGAGTGTTCTGCCTATGTTTTCCTCTAAGAGTTTGATAGTTTCTGCCCTTACATTTAGGTCTTTAATCGATATTGAGCTTATTTTTGTGTATCATGCTAGGGAGTGTTCTAATTTCATACGTTTACATGTACCTGTCAAGTTTTCGCAGCAGCACTTACTGAAGAGGCTGTCCTTTCTCCACTGTACATTCCTGCCTCCTTTATCAAAGGTAAGGTGACCATATGTGCACGGGCTTATCTCTGGGCTTTCTATCCTGTTCCATTTATCTAAATTTCTGTTCTTGTGCCAGTACCATACTGTCTTGATTACTGTAGCTTTGTAGTATAGTCTGAAATCAGGGAGCCTGATTCCTCCAGCTCCAGTTTTCGTTCTCAAGATTGCTTTGGCTATTTGAACACTTTTGTATTTCCATGCAAATTGTGAAATTTTTTTCTTCTAGTTCTGTGAAAAATGCCAGTGATGTTTAATAGGGATTGCATTGAATCTGTAGATTGCTTTGGGTGGTAGAGTCATTTTCACAATGTTGATTCTTCCAATCCAAGAACATGGTATATCTCTCCATCTGTTTGTGTCGTCTTTAATTTCTTTCATCAGTGTCTTAAAATTTTCTGCATACAGGTCTTTTGTCTCCTTAGGTAGGTTTGTTTCTAGATATTTTATTCTTGTTGTTGCAATGGTAAATGGGAGAGTTTTCTTAATTTCAGTTTCAGATTTTTCATCATTAGTATATAGGAATGCAAGAGATTTCTGCGCATCAATTTTGTATCCTGCTAGTTTACCAAATTTATTGATTATCTCTAGTAGTTTTCTGGAAGAATCTTTAGGATTCTCTATTTATAGTATCATGTCATCTGCAAACACTGACCGATTTACTTCTTCTTATCCAATTTGGATTTCTTTTATTTCTTTTTCTTCTATGATTGCTGTAGCTAGAACTTCCAAAACTATGTAGAGTAAGAGTGGTGAGAGTGGGCAACCTTGTCTTGTTCCTGATCTTAGTGGAAATGCTTTCAGTTTTTCACCACTGAGAACGATGTTGGCTGTGGGTTTGTCATATATGGCCTTTATTACGTTGAGGAAAGTTCTCTCTATGCCTAATTTTTGCAAAGTTTTTATCATAAATGGGTGTTGAATTTTGTCAAAAGCTTTCTCTACATCTATTGAGATGATCATATGGTTTTTCTCCTTCAATTTGTTAATTTGGTGTATCATGTCGATTGATTTGCATATATTGAAGAATCCTTGCATTCCTGGAATAAACCCCACTTGATCATGGTGTATGATCCTTTTAATATGCTGTTGGATTCTGTTTGCTAGTATTTTGTTGAGGATTTTTGCATCTATGTTCATCAGTGATATTGGCCTGTAGTTTTCTTTCTTTGTGACTCTTTGTCTGGTTTTGATATCAGGGTGTGGAGGCCTCGTAGAATGTGTTTGGGAGTGTTCCTCTCTCTGCTATATTTTGGACGAGTTTGAGAAGGATAGATGTTAGCTCTTCTCTAAATGTTTAGTAGAATTCGCCTGTTAAGACATATAGTCCAGGGCTTTTGTTTGTTGGAAGATTTTAAATCACAGTTTTAATTTTATTGCTTGTGATTGGTCTGTTTTTATTTTCTATTTCTTCCTGGTTCAGTCTCATCAGGTTGTGCATTTCTAAGAATTTGTCCTTTTCTTCAAGGTTGTCCATTTTATTGGCATAGAGTTGCTTGTAGCAATCTCTCATGATCCTTTGTATTTCTACACTGTCAGTTGTTACTTCTCCTTTTTCATTTATACTTCTATTGATTTGAGTCTTCACCCTTTTTTTCTTGATGATTCTGGCTATTGGTTTATCAGTTTTGTTTATCTTCACAAAGAACCACCTTTTAGTTTTATTGGTCTTTGCTATCATTTCCTTCGTTTATTTTTCATTTATTTCTGATCTGATCTTTATGATTTCTTTCCTTCTCCTAACTTTGGGTTTTTTTCTGTTCTTCTTTCTCTAATTGCTTTAGGTGCAAGGTTAGGTTGTTTATTTGAGATGTTTCCTGTTTCTTAAGGTATGATTTTACTGCTATAAACTTCCCTGCTAGAATTGCTTTTGCTGCATCCCATAGGTTTTGGGTTGTTGTGTCTGTATTGTCATTTGTTTCTAGGTATTTTCTCATTTCCTCTTTGATTTCTTCAGGGATCACTTCGTTATTAAGTAGTGTATTGTTTATCCTCCATGTGTTTGCTTTTTTTACAGATCTTTTCCTGTAATTGATATCTAGTCTCAGAGCATTGTGGTCAGAAAGGATACTTAATACGATTTCAATTTTGTTAAATTTACCAAGGCTAGATTTGTACCAAAGATATATTCCATCCTGGAGAATGTTCCATGAACACTTGAGAAAAATATGTATTCTCTTGATTTTGGATGTAATGTCCTGTAAATATCAATAAAGTCTATCTTGTTTAATGTATCATTTAAAGCTTGTGTTTCCCTTTTTATTTTCATTTTGGATGATCTGTCCATTGGTGAAAGTGGGATATTAAAGTTGCCTACTATAATTGTGTTACTGTCGATTTCCCCTATTATAGCTGTTATTATTTTCCTTATGTTTTGAGGTACTCCTATGTTGGGTGCATAAATATTTACAATTGTTATATCTTCTTCTTTGTTCGATCCCTTGATCATTATGTAGTGTCCTTTTTGCCTCTTGTAATAGTCTCTATTTTACAGTCTATTTTGTCTGATATGAGAATTCCTAGTCTAGTTTTCTTCTGACTTACATTTGCATGGAGTATCTTTTTCCATCCCCTCACTGTCAGTCTGTATGTGTCCCTGGGTCTGAAGTGGGTCTCTTGTAGACAGCATATATAGGAGTCTTCTTTTTGTATCCATTCAGCCAGTCTGTGTCTTTTGGTGGGAGCATTAATTTCATTTACATTTAAGGTAATTATCGATATGTATGTGACTATTCCCATTTTCTTAATTGCTTTGTGATTGTTATTGTACGTCTTTTCCTTTTCTTGTTTTTCTTGCCTAGAGAAGTTCCTTTAGCATTTGTTGTAGAGCTGGTTTGGTGGTGCTGAACTCTCTCCGCTTTTGCTTGTCTGTAAAGATTTTAATTTCTCCATCAAATCTGAATGAGATCCTTGCTGGGTAGAGTAATCTTGGTTGTAAGTTTTTCTCCTTCATCACTTTAAATATGTCCTGCCACTCCCTTCTGGCTTACAGAGATTCTCCTGAAAGATCAGCTGTTTACCTTACGGGGATAATTTTGTGTTTTTTGTTGTTTTTCCCTTGCTGCTTTTAATATATTTTCTTTGTATTTAATTTTTGATAGTTTGTTTAATACGTTTCTTTGTGTGATGCTCCTTGGATTTATCCTGTATGGGATTCTCTGTGCTTCCTGGACTTGATTAACTATTTCCTTTCCCATATTAGTGAAGTTTTAAACTATAATCTCTTCAAATGTTTTCTCCGTCCCTTTCTTTTCCTCTTCTTCTTCTGGGACCCCTATAATTCGAAAGTTGATGCCTTTAATGTTGTCCCAAAGGTCTCTGAGACAATCCTCAGTTCTTTTCATTCTTTTTTCTTTATTCTGCTCTGCAGTAGTTATTTCCAATATTTTATCTTCCCGGTCACTTATCCATTCTTCTGCCTCAGTTATTCTGCTATTGATCTCATTTAGAGTATTTTTTAATTTCATTTATTGTGTTGTTCTTCATTGCTTGTTTCCTGTTTAGTTCTTCTAGTTCCTTGTTAAATGTTTCTTGCATTTTCTCTATTCTATTTCTAAGATTTTGAATCATCTTTACTATCGTTTTCTGAATTCTTTTTCAGGTAGACTGCCTATGTCCTCTTCATTTGTTAGGTCTGTTGGGTTTTTATCTTGCTCCTTCATCTGTTGTGTGTTTTTCTTTATTTTCCTTTTGCTTATCTTACTGTGTCTGGGGTCTCCTTTTCACAGGCTGCAGGTTCGTAGTTCCCATTGTTTTTGGTGTCTGTCCCCAGTGGTTAAAGTTGGTTCAGTGGGTTTTGTAGGTTTCCTGGTGGAGTGGACTAGTGCCTGTGTTCTGGTGGATGAAGCTGAATCTTCTCTTTCTGGTGGTCAGGTGCGCGTCTGATAGTGTGTTTTGGTGTGTCTGTGGCCTTATTATGATTTTAGGCAGCCTCTCCGCTAATGGATGGGACTGTATTCCTGTCTTGCTAGTTGTTTGGCATAGGGTGTCCAGAACTGTTGCTTGCTGGCCGTTGAGTGAAGCTGGGTTTTGTTGTTGAGATGGAGTTCTCTGGGAGATTTTCGTCATCTGCTATTACGTGGAGCTGGGTGGTCTCTTGTGGACCAGTGTCCTGAAGTTGGCTCTCCCACCTCAATGGCACAGCCCTGACACCTTGCTAGCACACCAAGAGCATGTCCTCCACACAGCTCAGAATAAAAGTGGGAAAATATAGAAAGAAAGAAACAAAGAAAGAAAGAAAGACACAGAAAGAAAGAAAAAGGATAAAGTAAGATAAAATAAAATAAATTTATTAAAATAAAAAACAATTATTAAGAGAAAATTTTTAAAAAGAAAAAAAAACGGACAGACAGAACCCTAGGACAAATGGTGAAAGCAATGCAAGACAGACAAAATCTCACACAGAAGCATACACATACACACTCACAAAAAGAGAGAAAGGGGAAAAAAGTATATATTGTTGCTCTGAAAGTCCACCTCCTCAATTTGGGATGATTTGTTGTCTATTCAGGTATTCCACAGATGCAGGGTACATCAAGTTCATTATGGAGCTTTAATCTGCTGCTTCTGAGGCTGCTGGGAGAAATTTCCCTTTCTCTTCTTTCTTCGCACAGTTCCTGGGGTTCACCTTTGAATTTGGCCCTTCCTCTGAATGTAGGTCGCCTGAGGGCGTCTGTTCTTCTATCAGACAGGAGAGGGTTAAAGGAGCAGCTGATTTGGTGGTTCTAGCTTACTCAGGCCCGGGTGGAGGGAGGGATATGGATGCAGGGTGAGCCTGCATTGGCAGAGGCCGGCATCACATTGCAGCAGGCTGAGTCGTGCCGTGCGTTCTCCCGGGGAAGTTGTCCCTGGATCCCGGGACCCTGGCAGTGGTGGGCTGCACAGCCTCCCAGAAATGGTGGTGTGAATAGTGACCTGTGCCTGCACACTGGCTTCATGGTGGCTGCAGCAGCAGCCTTAGTGTCTCATGCCCATCTCTGTGGTCCATGTTGCTAACCATGGCTCGCACCTGTCTCTGGAGCTCCTTTAAGCATCAGTTTTAATCCCCTCTCCTCACGCACCAGGAAACAAAGAGGGAAGAAAAAGTCTCTTGTCTCTTTGGGAGGTCCAGACGTTTTCCTGGACTCCCTCCCAGATAGCCATGGTGCACTCACCCCTTCAGGCTGTGTTCATGCAGCCAGTCCTCTCGCTGTGATCTGACCAAAGCCGAGCCTCAGCTCCCAGCCCCCACCCACCTCAGGGGGTGAGCAGACAAGCCTGTCATGCTGGTTAGTGCTGGTGGGAAATGATTCTCTGTGGAGGAATCTCTTCGCTTTACCCTCTGCACCCCTTTGCTGTGCCCTTCTGAGGTGGGAGAGCCAACTTCAAGACACTGGTCTACAAGAAACCTACCAACCCCACATAATATAAAATGGCGAAAATCTCCCATAGATCTCCATCTCAGCACCAGCACCCAGCTTCACTCAACAACCAGCAAGGTACAGTGCTGGACACCTTATGCCAAAAACCCAGCAAGGCAGGAACACAACCCCACCCTTTAGCAGAGAGGCTGCCTAAAATCATAATAAAGGCACACCCCAAAACAGAACACCTGACGTGGACCTGCCCACAAGAAAGACAAGATCCAGCCTCATCCACCAGAACACAGGCACTACTCCCCTTCACCAGGAAACCTACACAACTCACTGAACCACCTTAGCCACTGAGGACACACAGCAAAAACAATGAGAACTAAGAACAAGCATCTGCAAAAAGGAGACCCCAAACACAGTAAGATTAGCAAAATGAGAAAACACAAAAACACACAGCAGATGAAGGAGCAAGATGAAAACCCACCAGGCCTAACAAATGAAGAGGAAATAAGCAGTATACCCGAAAAAGAATTCAGAATAATGATAGTAAAGATGATACAAAATCTTGGAAATAGAATTGATAAAATGCAAGAAACATTTAACAAGAACCTAGAAGAACCAAAGATGAAACAAGCAACAATAAACAACACAATAAATGAAATTTTAAAAACTCTAAATGGTATCAATAGCAGAATAACTGAGGCAGAAGAATGGATAAGTGACCTGGAAGATAAAATAGTGGAAATAACTACTGCAGAGTAGAATAAAGAAAAAAGAATGAAAAGAACTGAGGACAGGCTCAGAGACCTCTGGGACAACATTAAATGAACCAACATTCGAATTATAGGGGTTCCAGA
>RJWK010026843.1:7552-26899 GCA_004363435.1 Platanista minor | reverse complement strand
CAAATGACAATGCAGACAGGACGACCCAAAACCTATGGGATGCAGCAAAAGCAGTTCTAAGAGGGAAGTTTATAGCAATACAATCCTACCTTAAGAAACAGGAAACATCTCGAATAAACAACCTAACCTTGCATCTAAAGCAATTAGAGAAAGAAGAACAAAAACACCCCAAAGTTAGCAGAAGGAAAGAAATCATAAAAATCAGATCAGAAATAAGTGAAAAAGAAATGAAGGAAATGATAGCAAAGATCAATAAAAGTAAAAGCTGGTTCTTTGAGAAGATAAACAAAATTGATAAACCATTAGCCAGACTCAGCAAGATGTCTCTTGATACACGATTAACCTAATTTTCTATTCAGACACTAAAATGATCAAAATGGGGGAAGAGCTTCCAAAAGAATACTAAACACAACATTCATTCATTTGCTCAACACTCAAAATTATGTATTTTGCTTCTGTTATGTCCCACACATGGTGCTAAGCACCAGGAACATAATACTGATAAAGAATGGCACAATTTTAATTACTCAGTAGAACAGGCTAACAAAGGAAAATTATACTACAAAGTGAGATACCGTTACAGAGAAGAGAGGAGATGTGAAAATACTTAGCAAGAGTTTCCAACCTCATATAGGCCTCTCTCCTATCTTTCTAAAGGAAAAGTGCCTAAAAGATAAATAGAAATTAGAGCAAACAGAGAAGGAAGTGTGTCCCAGGCAGAAGTAAGGAGAGTCAAAGAAACTGGTTGGATGAAATGGGAGATTGGGATTGACATATATACACTAATATGTATAAAATAGATTCCTGGGCTTCCCTGGTGGCACAGTGGTTGAGAGTCCGCCTGCCGATGCAGGGGACGCGGGTTCATGCCCCGGTCTGGGAAGATCCCACATGGTGCGGAGTGGCTGGGCCCGTGAGCCATGGCCGCTGAGCCTGCATGTCCGGAGCCTGTGCTCTGCAACAGGAGAGGCCACAACAGTGAGAGGCCCAAGTACCGCAAAAAAAAAAAAAAAAAAAAAAAAAAAAAAAAAAAAAAAAAAAGATTACTAATAAGAACCTCTGGTATAAAAAATATATAAAATAGACAAAAATTCAAAAGAAAATTTTAATTAATTAATTTTTTTAAAAAAGAGAGACTAGTCAGGAAGTTTGGAATAATTCCGACAACCAGCATCAGTTCAAATGGTGGCAGCAGGGATTAAGAAATAGAATGAATTTGAGAAATATTTATGGGATGGACTTGACAGCAATTGATGGTTGGGGGAACCCCAGGGAGTGAAAAAAAACAAAAGGAGTCAGGATTGACTATCAGATCCCTGACTTCAGCAAAGAGGTGATGGTTCCCCTGGGTGAGGCCAGGACCACAAGAGGAGGAGCAGATGAAGGAGGAGAGATGGTGAGCGGCTCTGAACATGCTGACTCTGGGGTGACGCTGGGATGACATTAGGATGCTGCAGGACAGGGCTACCAGGCAAGAAAGGAGCTCCAAAGAGAGGTCTCAGCCAGAGATCCTGCAAATGGATGGTAACTGAAGCTAGGATAGGATGAGATTTCCCTGAGACCTTAAAAATAAGATGTGAACAAGGCCTAGGAGAGCACCTTGAGAATGAACGTTGAACCCATTCAGAACATTTACATTTTAAAGAGGAGCTGGTTGGGATAGGGGTTGGGTAGAAAAGAGTTCTGTTGCACACATACAAAGTTCGTAAAGACTGAACATTTTTTTTTTAAAGCCTAGGTTAGAATTAGGTTCTGGCAGGCATCGTCCTGCTTCAGTAAAGGCCAGAGTAACAAAGGTCATACTGGAGGAGTGACCACAAGTATTGATCTCTGCTGTTTATCAAGACCCTTTAAAATTGTTATAAAGGAATGAAATCATTACAAACTCACTATAAACCTTGTAGCAGGAAGATACAGAGTTCCAGGAAGAAGCTATCTCAGAAAAATATTGCAGATTTGATATTATTCTTGAGAAATTATTAAGAACTTGTGAGTGTAACAAAAACAAATGCAACAAATTAGAAACATAAGTAAAATCTTCAGGAAAAAAACCAAAAGTTGCCTAAAAAATGAAATATAATCAAAGCATAATGGGAGCCAGAGCAAAAGTAGTTACATAGCCATAACAAAGTAAATAGTATTTGCTGAATTTCAAGTTTCAGAATCCATCGCTAAATAAAAGCAGAATTAATTATAATTACTGAATAAAATTTATATCTTATCAACCTTAACAATTTAAAGTGAAATGCCAGAAATTTGGTGAAAGAGAGAAAGAAAAGTTGAAGGAAAGTCACATTCCGATGTGGTGAGTCAAGAGCTATTGCCTATAGTATGCAACAAGAATTTAAAATACATTATTTAATTAATTATTTAAAACAGGCAGAATACTCTTTGACATAAATTGTCGCAATATTTTCCTTTTTGGATCTGTCTCCTAAAGCAAAGGAAATAAAAGCAAAACTAAACAAATGGGACCTAATTAAACTTAAAAGTTTCACACAGCAAAGAAAACTGTGAGCAAAATAAAAAGACAACCTACTGAATGGGAGAAAATAATTTTGCATTTTTCCAAAGAAGACATGCAGATGGCCAACAGATGATGAAAAGATGCTCAACATCTCTAATCACCAGGGAACTGCAAATCACCACCATGAGATATCACCTCACACCTGTCAGAATGGCCATCATAAAAAAAAAAAAAAAACACACAAATAACAAATGTTGGCAAGGATATAGAGAAAAGGGAACCCTCCTACACTGTTACAGTTAGTGGGAATGTAAATTGGTGCAGCTGCTAAGGAGAACCGTGTGGAGACTTCTCAAACAACTAAAAATAGAGCTACCATACCACCCAGCAATTCCACTCCTTGCTTTGTATTTATCCAGAAGAAACCCCAGTGTTCATAGCAGCATGATTTACAATTGCCAAGATATGCAAACAACCTAAGTGTCCATCAACAGATAAATGGATAAAGAAGATGTGGTATATATATTTATATATATATACACACAATGAAATAGTACTCAGTCATAAAAATGGATGAAATTTTGCCATTTGCGGCAACATGGATAGACTTGGAGGGCATTACACTGGGTGAAATAAGTCAGACAGGAAAAGACAAATACTGTCTGATATCACTTATATGTGGAATCTAAAAAATACAACAAACTAGTGAATATAACAAAAAAGAAGCAGACTCACAGAAATAGAGAACAAACTAGTGGTTACCAGTAGGGAGAGGGAAAGGGGCAGGGCCAATATAGAGGTAGGAATGTAAGAGGTACAAACTATTAGGTATAAAATAAGCAACAAGGATATATTGTACAATACAGGGAATAGAGCCAATATACTATATAACTATAAATGGAGTATAACCTTTAAAAATTATGAATCACTATGTTGTACACTACTATACTTCAATGAAAAAATACATAATTTAAATTTAGCTTGAGGAACAAAAGTAAAGTAATAACTATATTGGCATAAAGTAAAAAGGAAATTGAGTAAATTATGTAAGTGAGCTAAATTTTATCTCTTATAGCAGAAAGCCGTGTCTAAAATTAAATCGTGTCTAAATCGTATTTAAAATTAATAAATCAAGTGTTAATGGTATGTGTATTCTATATGCAGAAAGGCTGAAACTTCAAGAAGAAAGCATTGAAAAGTAGCTTCCTCTGGGAAGGAAGAAGTGTGACTGAGAGCTTTTCATTACAAACCCTTAGCTACTCTTTGATTATCAACTGCGCACATGTTTTGTTTTCCATAAAATTTTTTTTTAAATTTTACCATAATGAGGTCTATAAAATTCTACTCCCAACCTGTTTGTCTCACTTTATTTCTCATTTCTCTCTCTCTTTCTCCTTCTCTCTCATGAAAACTAGCTGCAACCAAAATTGACTATCCAACAGAAACTCATCAATCAGCCTATGTTCCCTCACGTGTGCCGTGGAGGAGCTCTACTTGGTGCTGAAGACACGTAAATCCAGCTGGAGCACCATTTCCTTTGCCAGCAGAACTTGTCTGGTCCTCTTGCTTGCAGCTGCAAACACTCACACCACCACCACCACACCGCCACCCACTGTAACAGCACATTTTTTGAGAGCTGATGCCACTTGGTCTTTGGCTTAGCTTAGATCTGTAGCTTCGAAACACTCTGCTACTTCTCAGCTACTGTGAAGTCTCTCCTGGAATTCAGATCTGTGGAACCCTCTTCCCCTACTTGGGTCATGGTCTCCTCTGCTAACAAAACGACCCACTTCACATGACTGGTCTTCCCCCATTCCTTAGATGCTGCTGACTTTGCATAGAGGTCACCGTGTGACTTGGTGACTTCTTCCCCATCTGTCAGAATCTCACACATTCTCCCAGACCCACATCAAATACCAACTCACACAATTTCTTCTCTGTGCTCCACAGAACTTTGCTTCCTCTCTGTAGTAGCAAAGGTCACCATGACTTATCACAAAGTTATTATTTATGTACATTTTTACACTTCTCTCAGTTTTAAATTCTTTGAGGCCCAGGACTATGTCTGGCTCATCTCTTCTCTAACGTAGTAAATGGAATAATTCAAAAGACATAATACTCATTAGATGAAAATTTAACTACATTTCTTTTGGTGAGTCAATTTTCACGGTTATGCTTTGGGCAATTGGGAGTTATTTTCTATAAATTTTGTGGGGAATCATCTTTTATTTTCTTCACAAGCATTTATTGTGTGTTACTCCATTATTATATTATGGCTCTTATGAAATAATTAAAGATGGTTTGCGGGGCTTCCCTGGTGGCGCAGTGGTTGAGAGTCCGCCTGCCGATGCAGGGGACGCGGGTTCGTGCCCCGGTCTGGGAAGATCCCACATGCCGTGGAGCGGCTGGGCCCATGAGCCGTGGCCGCTGAGCCTGCGCATCCGGAGCCTGTGCTCCGCAAAGGGAGAGGCCACAACAGTGCGAGGCCCACGTACCACAAAAAAAAAAAAAAAAAAGATGGTTTGCAAAATAATATTTAATGAGGTTAATAAAATGGAAAATGTAAGTGTGAAAAGGAATCATATATGCAAAACATATTTTCCCTGATTGAGCCTCAATTTTGTTGGGTTTTTTTCAGCTTTCTAACACCCAGGGCAAAAAGGGAAATACTAATTAATATCAACCTATATCTCTAAATATGCTCTAGTCTGAAGATATTTGGAAACCTGGTAGATTTCTGAGAGAACTTTCAACAGAATGAAAGATATATCAAAAGGTCTCACATATGGGTAATTTCAATCCCAGAAGCAGAAAATGGGGCAGAAAAAATATTTGATGAAATAATGAATCAAGAATTCCCAAATTTAATGGAAGACATAAGTTAACAGTTTCAAGAAGCTCAGAAAACTCCAAGCAGGATAAATTCAAAATAAACAAATCTAGACATACCACAGTCAAACTGCAGAACCTCAACGTAAAGAGAGAATCTTAAAGCAGCCAGAAAAATACATAAATAAATCAAGAACAAATTACATAATTTGAACAATGATTCTACTAATTGCTGACTTCCCATCAGAAGTTATGGCAACCAGAGTGAGTGGGTCAACATCTCTTAAGTGCTGAAAGAAAAAAATAGACAACCCAGAACTCTAAATTCAGTCACAATATCCTTTACAAGTAAAGTGAAATAAGCACATGTCCAGATAAAAAGAAAAGTAGTAGAATTCATGACCAGCAACTGTGCACTAAAACAAAAGTTGAAGGAGATATTTTAGGCTGAAGAGAAATAATACCAGGTGGACATTCCAAACTTCAGGGAGGAATGAAGAGCATCAAAATTGTAAACATACATTCTAATATGAGATGATTATTTTATTTTAATTTCTTTAAAATGCATATGATTTTAAAGTGAAAACGATAACACTTCTGAGATTTACAACATAAGTAGATGAAATATACGTGACATAACACAATAGATGGGAAGGTAGTAAATGGACCTATAGAGTTGTAAAATGTCCCCATTTTACATGAAGTCAGACAATATTAACTCTGGGTAGACTGTGAAAGTTAAGGATGTACACTGTAATCACAAGAGCAACCGCTAACACTGAAAAGGGGTATAACTGAAGACCAAATTTATAAATTAAATGGAGTTCCAAAGAATATATACTCAATTAATCTAAAAGAAAGCAATAAAGGAGGAACAGAGGAGCAAAAAGAAAGAGGACAAACAGAAAACAAATAGTAAAAGGGTAGACCTAATTCTAATCATACCAGTAATTGTTTTATTGGACTAAACACCGCAATTATAAGACAGAGGTTATCAGAATGAATTTTTTAAAGACTCAAATATATGTTATTTTAAGGAGACACAATTTAAATGTAAATATGCAAATAGATTGAAATTAAATAGCTGCAGAAAATATGCCGTGCAAAACTGTAAGCATAAAAAAGCTTAGAGTGTCTATACTATTTTTAGATAAAGTAGACTTCAAGACAAAGAATATTATTGGAGATAAAGAGGGTCATTTCTTAATAATGAAAGAACCAATATATCAGAAAGATATAACAATCATAAATGTGCATGTGCCTAATAACAGAGCTTTAAAATACATGAAGAAAAATATGAGAATTAATGGAGCAATGGACAATTCCAGAATCATCGTTATAGATTTTAACTTTTAACTCTCAACAACTGATAGAAGAATTATTCTAAAGTTTTCAGTAAAGAATAAATGATATGATTTTTGAAAAAGGGCTAACACCTGATTAAGACAATAAAAAGACACATACTAATGTTGTTGCTAATATCAATCTATGGAATAGTATTTACCAATGATTAAAAAATGTGTATTATTGCATTTGTTTACACTTACACGTGTACTGATGTCTAATTACTTACTGATGTTTTATTCTTAAAGCAATGAAGAACCATTAAAGACTTTTTATTGAGATATAACTGACATATAACATTATAGTAGTTTTAGGTGTACAGCGTAATAACTTGGTATTTGTGTATATGACCACCACAAGAAGTCTAGTTAACAATCAACACCACACATAGTTACAATTTTTTTTTCCTGTGATGAGAACTCTTAAGATTTACTCTCTAAGCTACTTTTAAATATGCAATACAGTATTATTAACTTTAGTCATCATGCTATATATTATATCCTCATGACTTATTTATTTTATAATTGGAATTTGTACCTTTTGACAACCCTCGCCACCAATTTCAACCACCTGTCACCCCCTCCCATCCTTGGCAACGACCAATCTGCTCTATGTATCTATAAACTCAGTTTTTTCGTGGATTTGGGAGGGGGTTGTTTTTTGTTTCTTTAGATTCCACATAGAAGTGAGATCACACACTATTTGTCTTTCTCTGTCTGACTTATTTCACTCAGCATAATGCCCTCAAGGCGCATCCATGTTGTTGCAAATGGCAAGCTTTCTTTTCGTTTTTCATGGCTGAATAATATATTTATCACATTTTCTTTAGCCATTCATCCATGGATGGACACTTGGGCTGCTTCCATATCTTGACTATTGTAATAATGCTGCAATGAACATGGGGGTTCATGTACCTTTTCAAGTTAGTGTTTTTGTTTTCTTCAGGTAAATACCCAGCAGTGGAATTGCAGCAGTGGAATTGCTGTATTATATAATAGTTCTATTTGTAAGTTTTTGAGGAATCTCCATACGGTTTTCCATAGTGGCTGCACCAGTTTACATTCCTGCCAACAGTGCACCAGGGTTCCTCTTTCTCCACATCCTCACCAACACTTGTTATCTCTTGTCTTTTTGATGATAGCTTTCTAACATACATGAGGTGATATCTCATTGTGGTTTTGATTTGCATTTGCCTGATGATCAGTGATATTGAGCAGCTTTTCATGTACCTATTGGCCATCTGTATGTCTTCTTTGGAAAAATGTCTATTCAGATCCTCTGCCAATTTTTAAATTAGATTGTTTTTGTAATTGAGTTGTAAGAGTTTTTTTTTTATATATTTTCAATATTAACCCCTTATCAGATATATGATTTGCAAATATTTTCTCCAATTGGATAGGTGACCTTTTCCTTTTGTTGATCATTTCCTTTGCTATACAGAAGCATTTTAGTTTGATGTAATCTCACTTGTTTATTTTTACTTTTGGCGTCATATCCAAAAAAAAATCACTGCCAAGGCTTACGCCAAGGAGCTTACCTCTTGTTTTCTTCTAGGAGTTTCATGGTTTCAGGTTTTATGGTCAAGTCTTTAATCCATTTTGACTCAATTTTTGTGTATGGTGTAAGATGGTGGTCCAATTTCATTCTTTTGCATGTGGCTGTCCAGTTTTCTTAACACCATTTATTGAAGAGACTATTCTTTCCCCATTGTATATTCTTGGCTCCTTTGTCATAAATTGATTGTCCATATATGTGTGGGTTTATTTCTGGGCTCTCTATTCTCTTCCATTAATCTATGCGTCTGTTTTTATGCCAGTACCACATTGTTTTGATTATTACAGCTTTGTAACATAGTTTGAAATCAGGGAGCATGATGCCTCCAACTTTGTTCTTTCTCAAGACTGCTTTGGCTATTGGGGGTCATGACACCTTAAAGACTTTTAAGCAAGAGAGTGATATGAAAAAAATAGCATTTAAGAACAACCACTCAAGCTGCAATATAGAGAATGGATTGAAAGAGTTAAGACTGAATAGAGGAAGACCAGCGTGGAGGCTGACACAGTAATCCACACAATGGGTGAGGTGACTTCAATAAGAAAAGGGCAGTGGAATAAAGAGTAGATAGACTCAATATATTGATAGGACAGAAAACTAACAACTTGTACCAAGAAGGGAGGCATCAAATACCCAATTTCTAACATTGGCAGTAGGTGGGTGATTGTGCTATTTCCAATGTTTTACAGAAGAAGAGGCAAGCTAGCACAGAAGATGATGTCATCACTCCAGGACATGTAGACTTTTAGAAGCTGTGAACATAGAAATGTAAATATTTAACTGGCTGTTGGATATAAGTCTCTGAAGTTTAGGAGGAACACAGGATTGCAGGTAAAATTTGGGGAGTCATTTGCATATGGAACCAGTTTTTAGCCATCGGACTTAATGAGGATTATATTACATAAAGAAGAGACTTACGTGCAACCTAAAGGAATATCAACCTTCAAGAAATGGGTGGAGGAAGAGAAATCCTCAAAGGGACCCAATAAAAAGGTAGAAAAGCAGAAAGGGACCAGGAGCATGGGATGTCACAGAAGACAAGAGAAAGGTAAACCGAGAGAGAGGGAGGGGTCAACACAGCCATGCTCCTCCAAGGTTTAGGGGATTATGGAAGTGAATAAGGACTGCAGTGGCGTGGAGAATGAGTTGAGGGTCGATGTTTGAAATGACCACTACAGAGAATGTGAGAGCAAACTGACTTGGAAAATTTTTTTAATTGGAGTAGCTCTGAGTATCCATGTGAAGTTGGAGACCCTGAATATGTCCTGGTGCAAATCTACATAGTTATGCAATATTCTCCAGCAACGAAGAGTAGAGACAGAAGACAAATAGTTACATGGTTAGAGTGATCCAAAACTGTGGTTTTTCCCAGCAGGTGAGAAATAAGGATGAAGGTTCACCCGGTTCAAGATTAGCAAGAAAATGTTAGCCAAGGAATCTAAAATGAATAAAGAAAAAAGTGAAGAAGATGAACAGGGGAAGATCAAGGAACTAGATATTTAGTTATTAACAATAATCAGAGGAATACCGGCTGCTGGTAACAAACACCAATATTTCTTTTTTTTTTTATTTGTTTATTTTTGGCTTCATTGTGTCTTTGTTGCTGCGCATAGGCTTTCTCTGGTTGCAGCGAGCCGGGGCTACCCTTTGTTATGGTGCACAGGCTTCTCATTGCTGTGGCTTCTCTTTGCTGCAGAGCATGGGCTCTAGGCACACGGGCTTCAGTTGTTGTGACACGTGGGCTCAGTAGTTGTGGCTCGTGGGCTCTAGAGAGCAGGCTCAGTAGTTTTTGTGCACAGGCTTAGTTGATCCATGGCATGTGGGTTCTTCCCGGACCAGGGCTCGAACCCGTGTCCCCTGCATTGGCAGGGGGATTCTTAACCACTGCACCACCAGGGAAGTCCAAACACTAATATTTCAATGGCTTAATACAGTTCCATCACTTGAGTGTTCTTGATTAAGATAGGTGAGGGGTTCTACTCCAACAGTCATTCAGGGACATAGTTTAACAGATGACATAATATTTTCAACATATGCTTTCCAAGGTCACCCCTGAGTAAGACATTCAGCCAGCACACTGGAGAAAGTATGTTTGCTTCTTACCACCTGGACTTGGAATTATCACACATCATTACACTCTGGATCCTTGGCAAGAATTAGTGCTGCCACCTAAAATGCAAGAGGAGCTAAGAAATATAATAACTTGATTGGCAGCCATTTGCTAGCAAAAACTATATATTAAGGAAGGGGAACATGAATCTTTGGTACATTTGTCTCAGCCCCAAATTCCCCATAAGGTTGAAGAGTGTAGCCTGAGACCATGTCCATAGTTGTCTAGCAGGATTGGTGGGTTGGTCCAAAGTGGGGTGTTTGTTTTTAATCAGAGGTGAAACAGTTCATGATGTCCCAGATATGTCCACAGAAGGCCAGCTAAAATGAAGTGGAAAGGAAGGTCAGTGGAGGTGAAAAAGTCAAGAAATTTATAGGAAATGGTATGGGTTGTCCATGTGGATGTCACCCAAGATTAAGGTGAGACTTAGGGTGGAGAAAAAGACAATAAGCTAGTTGGTTAGTCTTCACTGAATGAGAGGAAGGAGGTAAGTGACAGCAACATAGAGGGACAGAGAGAGGAGTGGATGATAGGGTGAGCCTTACAAGGGCAGAGAGAAGATTCAGTCAGAAGGTACGATAATCAGCAAGTGGCGCTAGAAAAAAAGAAGATGCGAGATGGGCTTCCAATGCCTCCCTGAAGTGAGAGAGTGCATGGGATCATTTTAAATGGCTACAGGGGAGCAGAAGCCACAAAATGAGAGCCAGTTTCTATTAAAGAAAAGAAGAGAGTAAAATATTCATTAAAGAAATAAAATATTGATGACAGCTAGCAGTTAAGTAATCTATTACCCCCATGTTGAAACTGTGGGAATTTAATGCACTGATTTGTTCATATTTTTTGGATATTGATTAGCAAAGTGTTCAAAACATGAATGAATACTCAAGCATACTTAATGCAAAATCGACACAAATTTATGTGAAAGATTTAATTTTCATTGGCACTCAGTGTCACAACATGTCGTGGACCAGTGCCTTTTTTGAGCCTTGGATATGACATCTATAAAATGCAATTAATGATAACTAATCCACCAAAGTCAGAAGGGCAGCCCAGACGTTTCCTTGGGGTTTTTTTTTCCCACTGCCAAAGTCTATGGTTCTACAAAATTATAACTAAGAAAAATAAAAGGAGTTTTTCACTTGAGACCCAAACAGTAGAATCTTATAAACCTTAGAATTCTCAACACAGACGCATCATACAGTCATGTAGCAAACATAAATAATACTGTCTATAGTAAAGATTTTAACATTCTGATTTTTGACAGAAGAATACAAACAATCAAAACAATATTTTGAGTAGAGAGTAACTTTATTCATCCTCCATAACAATATTTTCCTCTTTGTTCTTTCCTGGAACTCCATATTAAATGCAATCTAACAGAGAAGGCAGATATGTAAAGCAAAAGAAAACAGAACCTATCATGTGGAAGTAAGGGGCAGGAGCCCAGATTTCATTCCTCTTGGAGGAAAATCAGAGCACAGCTTCTCACTCAAGGGGCAGAGCTGAAGAAGGAAGCAAAAGGGGAAGAATCGCAGGAAAGGAGTCTTCTCGGGCAGCATCCTTCTAATTGCAATAATTGTTTCCCCCTAAGACTTCTCTAAAACCATAAATCACTGATATGCATATTACCAAACCTTAATCAAGAGTTTGTGGTTGGTCTCACTTTTTCTACCCATCTCAGTGCCAGGCATGTCGTGGATTTATCACATTTTTTTTGACCCCCTTATTTACGTTCTGTATTGCATTGCCTTAAATTGTTTCGCCTAATTGTATCATGTGTAAATCTAATAAGCTTCTACCATAAGATCTCCATTTCTTGAGGATGAAAAATATATAATTGTTGAATTGACTGAATTACCAGCATTCACTTTTCAGTTCTGAATTAAACGTTACTATGTATGAGGAAAATATTGAAAGGATTCAAAAGATAGAAATACAGATGGAAATCTGTGGAAATTAAGAGAAGTGAAGCTGTTTACCTGGTCAATGAAAAGACAATGAGAAAATTAATAACTATCTTTGGGTGAGGGAAAAATACATTATTCATTAATAACTTTTTTATTGAAGTTTAGTTGATCTATAATATTGTGTTAGTTTCAGGTGTACAGCAAAGTGTTTCAGTTATACATATTATATATTCTTTTTCATATTCTTTTCCATTATAGGTTATTACAAGATATTGAATCTAGTTCCCTGTGCTATACAGTAGGTCCTTGTTGCTTATCTATTTTATGTATAGTAGTTGGTATTTGTTAATCCCAAACTCCTGATTTATCCCTCTCCCCCTCCCATCCACTTTGGTAACGGTACGTTTGTTCTCTATGTCTGTGAGTCTGTTTCTGTTTTGTAAATAAGTTCATTTGTATTAATTTTTAGATTCCACATATAACTGATATCATGTGGTATTTGTCTTTTTCTGACTTACTTCACTTAGTATGATAATCTCTAGGTCCATCCATGTTACTGCAAATGCCATTATTTTGTTCTTTTTTATGTCTGAGTAATATTCCATTGTATATATGTACCACATCTTCTTTATCCATTCCTCTGTTGATGGACATTTAGGTTGCTTCCATGTCCTGGCTAATGTAAATAGTGCTGCAATGAATGTTGGGATGCATGTGTCTTTTCTGATTAGAGTTTTATCTTTTCTGGATATATGCCCAGGAGTGGGATTGCTGAATCATATGATAGTTCTATTTTTAGTTTTTTAAGGAACGTCCATACTTTTCTGAATAGTGGCTATACCAATACATTCCCTTTAACCATGTAGGAGGGTTCCCTTTTCTCCACACCCTCTCCAGCATTTATTATTTGTAGATTTTTGATGATGGCCATTATGACTGATGTGAGGTGATACATCATTGTGGTTTTGATTTACTTTTCTCTAATAATTAGCAATGTTGAACATCTTTTCATGTGCCTGTTGGCCATGTCTATTTAGGTCTTCTGACCATTTTTTTTTTTTTTTTTTGCGGTACGCAGGCCTCTCACTGTTGTGGCCTCTCCCGTTGTGGAGCACAGGCTCTGGACGCGCAGGCTCAGCGGCCATGGCTCACGGGCCCAGCCGCTCCACGGCATGTGGGATCTTCCCGGACCGGGGCACGAACCCGTGTCCCCTGCATTGGCAGGCAGACTCTCAACCACTGCGCCACCAGGGAAGCCCCCTGACCATTTTTTGATAGGTTTCTTTTTTAATATTGAGTTGTATGAGCTGTTTTTATATGTTGGATATTAACCCCTTGTCAGGTGCATTATTTGCAAATATTTACTCCCAGGGGATTCCTTTTTAATGAGAACTGACTGGACGCTTAGTGGTACTAAGAAATCCCAAATTAGCAAACCCACCCATTTTCTGAATGGCTGCTTTCCCACTCCCACTCTAATAATATCCAAGAAAGAGACTAAAAGCCATAGATAAAGGGAATGGGAGGGAGATTACAGAGCAGGTGTGTCGCTGGGAATGAGGAAAAGATAATGGATGTGGCAGCTCCTTGGAACAGGAAAGGATGTTTGATTCAGAGTGTACAGAGAGGGACAGAAAGGCAGGGAGACACCCAGATTCTAGAGAGCCCGGCTCAGAGAATGGTGCTGCCATTCACCAAGACAGAACTTGTAGGAGACAGAGGTGGAGGGGAAGAAAGCAACAGTGATATTTGGGGGATAAGTGTGTTCCCCGTTGAACATACTAAAGGAAGGTGACTTTGGGACATGCAGTGGAAAATATGAAAGGCAGTCAGATATACAGAGCTGAATCTGTGCTGAGGACACAGACTCCAGAGTTCCTGGTGTGGCTAATGCCATAGGTGTGGTTGAAATTGACCAGGAAGAGCAGGTAAAGGAGGGATCCTCAACTTGGGGTCCACGCACCTCTATAGTTTCCAAGAGGAGTTTCAGTGGGTTCTTTTAATTCCCTAAAAATTTTATAAGATTTTGTGCATTTTATCAGGGAACAGGACCGGTACCTTTCTTCAGATTCTCAAAAATCCTTTACCCAGAAAGGTTTTGAACCAGAGATATAGACTGAGAGATGAAGATATCTAGGAAGCATACCCTGAAGCTATGATGTTTATACACAAAGAGAATCAGGAGTCAAGATGGAGCCTGAGAAGCAGCTGGCAGCAAAAGGGTAGGAGTGGCAGAAAGATGCAGGGCTGGGTCCAAGGGAAGGAAGTTTCCAGTGTGAGGATGCTCCATCCTGTCATTCAGGTATAGCTGGAATGTCAGCTCTCAGCAGGGTCTTCTCTGACCACTCAGCTCAAGCACACTTGCATGTGTACTGTATGTCTCCACCACTAAACAGAGAGCTCCTGGTGGGCAGGAACCCTGAGTCCCAGAGCCTGGTATAAGGAACATACTATAACTGCTGAGTGATCATTCAACTGACTGGTATTGGAGACCATCTGAAATTTTTTTAATTTAATTTTTACCTTTCCTTGTTCCAAAAGCAGATTAGATTCAGTTGGTCTATAAACATTTTTTGAGTGAATGACTAAATGAACAAGAGAGCAAATATCTTCCCATTTATTTCCTAACATTGCAAATAAAAACACAGAGAATACAGGGGGAAAGGAGGAAAATAAAACAGATAACTGAACAATAAAGTACCTAAAGGATTAGTCACTGAAATGTATACACGTTAGTTAGTCGGGGGTTTTTATTTTTGTTCATAAAATTATAATTATGTATGTGATGTCCACCTACTTTATTCTATAATCTATAAAGCTAAGAAGGAATAGACACAGCAGTTGTCAAAATTTAGTATAAGCCAAACTGTTTAATTCCAAAAGTCTTTATTACAAGCTGAATACTGTGAAACATAATGTCCTAAGGCAGTTAGGCTATAAATGTTTACTGAGGAAAAATGAAGTCTGCTTTATCTGCCAACTTGAGTTACAACAACATTAAAATCATTACAAAATATAAAGTCATTTAAACGATTTTTTTTCTTTTTTTATTAGGTTATAGTTGTTTTAGAGTGTTGTGTTAGTTTCTATTGTACAATGAAGTGGAGTTCCCCGTGCTATACAGCAGGTTTTTATTAATCACCTATTTTATACATATTAGTGTATATATGTCAATCCCAGTCTCCCAGTTCATCCCTCTGCCCACCTCGCTTTCCCCCCTTGGTGTCCATACGTTTGTTCTCTACATCTGTGTCTCTTTTTCTGCCTTGCAAACTGGTTCATCTGTACCATTTTTCTAAATTCCACATATATGTGGTAATGTACGGTATTTGTTTTTCTCTTTCTGACTTATTTCACTCTGTATGACAGTCTCTAGATCCATCCATGTGTCTACAAATGGCCCAATTTTATTCCTTTTTATGGCTGAGTAATATTCCATTGTATATATGTGCCACATCTTATCTATTCATCTGTTGATGGACACTTAGGTTGCTTCCATGTCCTGGCTATTGTAAATAGTGCTGCAATGAACACTGGGGTGCATGTGTCTTTTTCAGTTATGGTTTCCTCTGAGTATATGCCCAGTAGTGGGATTGCTGAGTCATAGAGTACTTCTATTTTTAGTTCTTTAAGGAACCTCCATACTGTTCTCCATAGTGGCTGTATCAGTTTACATTCCCACCAACAGTGCAAGAGGGTTCCCTTTTCTCCACACCCTCTCCAGCATTTATTCTTTGTAGATTTTTTGATGATGGCCATTCTGACTGGTATGAGGTGATATCTCATCATAGTTTTGATTTGCATTTCTCTAATAATTAGTGATGTTGAGCAGCTTTTCTGTGCCTCTAGCCCATCTGTATGTCTTCTTTGGAGAAAAGTCTATTTAGGTCTTCTGCCCATTTTTGGATTGGGCCTTTTGTTTTTTTGATATTGAGCTGCATGAGCTGTTTATGTATTTTGAAGGTTAAGCCTTTATCCATTGATTCATTTGTAAATATTTTCTCCCATTCTGAGGGTTGTCTTTTTGTTTTGTTTATAGTTTCCCTTTCGGTACAAAAGCTTTTAAGTTTCATTAGGTCACAATTGTTTATTTTAGTTTTTATTTCCATTACTCTAGGAGGTGAATCAAAAAGGTCTTGTTGCGATTTATGTCAAGGAGTGTTCTTCCTATGTTTTCCTCTAAGAGTTTTATAGTGTCCAGTCTTAGATTTAGGTCTTTAATCCATTTTGAGTTTATTTTTGTGTATGGTGTTAGGGAGTGTTCCGATTTCATTCTTTTACATGTAGCTTTCCAGTTTTCCCAGCACCACCTATTGAAGAGACTGTCTTTTCTTCATTGTATATCCTTGCCTCCTTTGTCATAGATTAGTTGACCATAGGTGTGTGGGTTTATCTCAGGGCTTTCTATCCTGTTGCTTTGATCTATCTTGCTCTTTTTGTGCCAGTACCATACTGTCTTGATTACTGTAGCTTTGTAGTGTAGTATGAAGGCAGGGAGTCTGATTCCTCCAGCTCCATTTTTCTTTCTCAGGATTCCTTTGGTTATTTGGGGTCTCTTGTGTTTCCATACAAATTTTAAGATTTTTTTTTTTTGTTCTAGCTCTGTGAAAAAATGCTACTGGTAGTTTGATAAGTATTGCATTGAATCTGCGGATTGCTTTATGACATAATATAGTCATTTTCACAATATTGATTCTTCCAATCCAAGAACATGGTATATCTCTCCATCTGTTTGTGTCATCTTTGATTTCTTTCATCAGTGTCATAGTTTTATGAGTCCAGGTCTTTTACCTCCTTAGGTAGGTTTATTCCTAGGTATTTTATTCTTTTTGTTGCAATGGTGAATGAGATTGTTTCCTTAATTGCTTTTCCTGATCTTTTGTTGTTAGTGTATAGGACTGCAAGAGATTTCTGTGCATTAATTTTGTATCCTGCAATTTTACCAAGTACTAGATTAGCTCTAGTATTTTTCTGGTGGCATCTTTAGGACTTTCTATGTATAGTATCATGTCCTCAGCAAACAGTGACAGCTTTACTTCTTCTTTTCCAATTTGTATTCCTTTTATTTCTTTTTCTTCTCTGATTGCCATGGCTAGGACTTCCAAAACAATGTTGAATAATAGTGGCGAGAGTGGATATCCTTGTCTTGGTTCCTGATCATAGAGGAAATGCTTTCAGTTTTTCACCATTGAGAATGACGTTTGCTGTGGGTTTGTCATATATGGCCTTTATTATGTTGAGGTAGTTCCCTCTATGCTCACTTTCTGGAGAGTTTTTATCATAAGTGGGTGCTGAATTTTGTCAAAAGCTTTTTCTGCATCTGTTGAGGTGATCATACGGTTTTTATCTTTCAATTTGTTAAAATGGTGTATCACATTGATTGATTTGCATATATTGAATAATCCTTGCCTCCTTGGGATAGATCCCACTTGATCATGGTGTATGATCCTTTCAATGCGTTGTTGGATTCTGTTTGCCAGTATTTTGTTGAGAATTTTTGCATCTATATTCATCAGTGATATTGGTCTGTAATTTTCTTTTTTTGTAGTATCTTTGTCTGGTTTTGGTATCAGGGTGATGGTGGCCTCATAGAATGAGTTTGTGAGTGTCCCTTCCCCTGCAATTTTTTGGAAGAGTTTAAGAAGGATGGGTGTTAGCTCTTCTCTAAATGTTTGATAGAATTCACCTGTGAAGCCATCTGGTCCTGGACTTTTTGTTTGTTGGAAGGTTTTTAATCACAATTTCATTACTTGTGATTGGTCTGTTCATAATTTCTGTTTCTTCCTGGTTCAGTCTTGGAAGGTTATACCTTTCTAAGAATTTGTCCATTTCTTCCAGGTTGTCCATTTTACTGACATAGAGTTGCTTGTAGTAGTCTCTTAGGATGCTTTGTATTTCTGTGGTATCTGTTGTAACTTCTCCTTTTTCATTTCTAATTTTATTGATTTGAGTCCTCTCCCTCTTTTTCTTGATGAATCTGGCTAAAGGTTTATCAATTTTGTTTATCTTCTCAAGGGACCAGCTTTTAGTTTTATTGATCTTTGCTATTGCTTTCATTGTTTCTATTTCATTTATTTCTGCTCTGATCTTTATGATTTATTTCCTTCTACTAACTTTGAGTTTTGTTTATTCTTCTTTCTCTAGTTCCTTTAGGTGTAAAGTTAGATTGTTTATTGGAGATTTTTCTTGTTTCTTTAGGTAGGATTGTATCGCTATAAACTTCCGTCTTAGAACTGCTTTTGCTGCATCCCATAGGTCTTGGATCATTATGTTTTCATTGTCATTTTTCTCTAGATATTTTTTGATTTCCTCTTTGATTTCTTCAGTGATCTCTTGGTTATTTAGTAGTGTATTTTTTAGCCTTCATGTGTTTGTGTTTTTTTACCTTTTTTTTCCTGTAATTTATTTCTAATCTCATAGCATTGTGGTGGGACAATGAAATCATGCTTGATATGATTTCAATTATCTTAAATTTACTGAGGCTTAATTTGTGACCCAAGATGTGATCTATGCTGGAGAATGTTCCGTGTGCACTTGAGAAGAAAGTGTAATCTGCTGTTTTCAGATGGAATGCCCTATGAATATCAATTAAATCTATCTGGTCTATTGTGTCATTTAAAGCTTGTGTTTCCTCACTAATTCTCTTTCTGGATAATCTGTCCATTGGTGTGAGATGATAAATTTCCCCACTATTATTACGTTACTGGTGATTTCCTCTTTCTATCTGTTAGCATTTGCCTTATGTATTGAGGTGCTCCTATGCTGGGTGCATATATATTTATAATTGTTATATCTTCTTCTTGGATTGATTCATTGGTCATTAAGTAGTGTCCTTCCTTGTCTTTTGTAACATTCTTTATTTTAAAGTCTATTTTATCTGTTATGAGTATTGCTACTCTAGCTTTCTTTTGATTTCCATTTGCATGGAATATCTTTTTCCATCCCCTCACTTTCAGTCTGTATGTGTCCCTAGGTCTGAAGTGGGTCTCTTATAGACAGAATATATATGGGTCTTGTTTTTGTATCCATTCAGCGAGCCTGTGTCTTTTGGTTGGAGCATTTAATCCATTCACATTTAAGGTAATTATAGATATGTATGTTCCTATGACCATTTTCTTTTTTTTTTTTTTTTTTTG
>RJWK010026842.1:0-26705 GCA_004363435.1 Platanista minor | reverse complement strand
CATTCTGACCGGTGTGAGATGATATCTCATTGTAGTTTTGATTTGCATTTCTCTAATGATGAATGATGTTGAGCATTCTTTCATGTGTTTGTTGGCAGTCTGTATATCTTCTTTGGAGAAATGTCTTTTTAGGTCTTCTGCCCATTTTTGGATTGGGTTGTTTGTTTTTTTGTTATTGAGCTGCATGAGCTGCTTGTAAGTTCTGGAGATTAATCCTTTGTCAGTTGCTTCATTTGCAAATACTTTCTCCCATTCTGAGGGTTGTCTTTTGGTCTTGTTTATGGTTTCCTTTGCTATGCAAAAGCTTTGAAGTTTCATTAGGTCCCATTTGTTTATTTTTGTTTTTATTTCCATTTCTCTAGGAGGTGGGTCAAAAAGAATCTTGCTGCGATTTATGTCATAGAGTGTTCTGCCTATTGTCTTATTTCTTAATGGCACTCATCATGGTGCTTTTGTTCATTCTGAGTTTCCAGTAAATAGTTGTTTGTTGAGGAGCAACTACCTGTTTATTGTCTTACTCCCAATTCCTATCTGCATTTATTCCTGTGATGGAAGCATAGATGTTAATGATATTTATGAGAAAAGCAAAGTTGCCTGTATAATCAATGACAAAAAAACCAATCATTTGGAATAGGGAGCAACTCCTCCCGCCACCCCAGCCCTTGGATGTCCCAGCCAGAGCTAGATAGAACATCAGCATATACAAAGACATGGGTGTGGAAATGAGTATTGAATGGTCTTGTGTTTTTATCTTCTCCCAGATGTGGTTGCTCACCTGTCTACCGCTCCCGTGAAATGGCAGCTCGTGCCTTGGTCCCATTTGTTATGATGGACGAAATCCCTGATACCATCCGAACTCTGTTGGTCAAACTCCCCGACTGCACTGACCGGTGTTTCCGGCAAAATCATATTCATGGGACACTTCTCCAGGTAAGTATAGTCACTCTTTCTGACTTCTGTCAAACACAGACACTGTTAGCAGGTGAAGATTTGTTATACAAGCTTTTCACTTTATCCGTAGAACTTTTTTCTACTGCTGAAAGAACAAGTATTTCCTAGGTGTGCTTTTTTTCATCATAAACATGAATGTGGTGTCACACTGTGATTCAGTCAGGTCATCTTTTGTATTAAAACCTAGGTTTTCTGTAGCATGCTTTTCCATTTAGCCTTCCTCTCTGAACCAGGTGGAGTTGTGTCTTTTCCATCAAGTATGCCTGCAGAACATTCTAGGCCACTCCGTGTTCAGGGTGAAGTTGTGAGCATTCCTTGATACACATCAGGGAGCTTAACATCACAGTACATGAAATGTCAAACCCTACTTTCCTATTTTCTCTGTGCTATCAATACAAAAGAGACTTTTCTTTCGAATCAATATACAAATTGATTTATTGCTTTTAACTTTTCTTCTAGAAAAGGCTCAAGTACAACAAGTGATTAAGAAATACGCTTCTTATTGAAACTGTCCTTTTTGACCCCTATAGCTGTAAACTTGGTGCTGGTGAGAAGGTCTGCTGTTCACATGGCTGCTGTAGTCACTCACAGTGGGGCAGGGCTGGGCTGGGATTTAAATATCAGGTCATGTTTCTGATTTATGAGCAGATTAGAGAGATGGCCTTGAGATCCAAATATATGTTCTAAGCTTGAAGTCCACACTGCTGACATCAGAGGCAGTGTGTAGAGTGGTTAAGGCCTGTGATTCTGGACCCAGACTAGTCTAGGTGTCAGTTTCAGATTCACCACTCACTACCTGTGCATCTGTGTCTTCATTCTTGAACCAAGGATAATAGTAGTGTATACCTCTTAGGGATTTTGTGAAGGCTAAATGAATTAATGCATATCAAGTGCTTAGAATAGTACTTGGTACATAGCAAGATATATAGATAGTTATTATTGTTATTATCATAGTTTTCATAAGTCTGTGCTGTAATGAAAACTGATATTTTTGTAACTAATTCCATCTAGGTGAGAATGTAAGATAGACCTATTTTTTGCCTTCCTTCCTTGGTTGTTTTATATATTTAACAAGTATTTGTTGAATGGTTCCTATATACTACTGTGTCACAATCAAAATAGTGACCAAGTCAGTTCTTGCGTTGAAGGAGTTGAGGACGAAAAAAAAAAGGCCAGAAAATGGGCAATTCCAATGTAGTATGCCAAGTGCTAGGGGAGCATAGCAGGGTCACCTGACTGGTCCTGGAGCAGTCAGGGAAAGCTTCCCAGAGAAAGTGACATCTAAGAAGAGAGCAGAAGTTAGCCAAGGGAAGGGAGAGAAAGAGTCCCGCCTGCAGAGGGAACAGCATATAGAAAGGCTCAGACTGGGTGAGAGTCAGCCCATCTGGAAGCTGCAGGGTTGGGTGGGACTAAAGTTCTAGGGTGGCAGGTCTCAAACTGGTCTCAGGACCTCTTGACCCTCTTAAAAGTTTTTGAGGATCCCAAGTGGCTTTCGTCTATCAATATTTAATTAGAAACTAAAACAGAAAATAAAACACAAGAACTCACAAGCATACATTCCATTAGTCATTAGAGAGGTGACATCATCACACACCTTGTAGCCTCTGGCAAACTCCACTGTATACTTGTGAGAGACCGAGAATAAAAGAGGAAAGTAATGTCTAGTGTCATTTTGAAAATAGTTTAATCTTGCAGATCTCCTGAAAAGATTGTGCAACTCCCAAGGGTCCCAGACCAGATGCTCTGGTCTCCGTTATACGCATTATGGATCATTGGTGGTTTCTTTAATACAAACTCTTAAGCACTCATCTCCCTTGGTTCTCACTATATCCCTGTGATGAAGAGAGGGGCTAGGGTTGTTATCATTTTTATTTATTTTTATTTTTATTATTTATTTATTTATTTATTTTTTTTTTTT
Organism: Platanista minor; assembly: GCA_004363435.1. Taxonomy (NCBI): domain Eukaryota; kingdom Metazoa; phylum Chordata; class Mammalia; order Artiodactyla; family Platanistidae; genus Platanista; species Platanista minor. Next base: position 23,836 of record RJWK010026842.1, on the reverse strand, counting down.
GCGGTACTCAGGCCTCTCACTGTTGTGGCCTCTCCCGTCGCGGAGCACAGGCTCCGGACACGCAGGCTCAGCGGCCATGGCTCCCGGGCCCAGCTGCTCCGTGGCATGTGGGATCTTCCCGGACCGGGGCACGAACCCACGTCCCCTGCATCGGCAGGCGGACTCTCAACCACTGCGCCACCAGGGAAGCCCCTGGGGTTGTTATCTTAGTTATAAAGATGGGACCCTGAGGCCCATACAGTTGTGTCAGACTCCACTGTTTCTTTGAAGGGAAAGGGCCTGCAGTAATGAGTAATGCAGAACAGGCTTTTCAGAGATTCACAGGGGATGCAGCCGAGTTAGAAGGAAGGCTCAGACTGTCGGGCGGCGTCAGCCATCAGATTTTCTTTATTGAAGATCCACTCTTGGCCAAACTTAGAAGTAATGAGGTTGGAATTGTTTCTTGGCTCTTTCACCAGTTGTACAAATGGGCCTCCCAGCCTCATTCCCCAGTACACACCACTAAAAGGTCTGGCTTGTGTTTCTCCAGTCTGCCCAGCAACAAAATACGGTCTTCTGCTCGCAGGGCTGCCTTTGATGTTCTCAAAGTTACTTCTGCTACATAATATGTGAAACACTGTGGGAAGGTAAAAACCCTCTAACTCTGGGGTGGTTGTGACTATTCCTCTTGTTCCTGAGTGTTGGGAAGATGAAGGGCTTGTTAGAAAAAACAAGGACCATATGGGTGTTGGGTGCTGGCTATTGTGTTTGTGTTTGTCAAACAGATTCCTGTCTTTACCAAGATTGGCTTATACCCTGGTTGAAAAAAGGAAGTCAAAGGCCTGTGGAAATCTTTTTGTCATGTCTATTCGGGTGTCTCATCTGTGTTGTAATAGTTCTGTTTCACCCTGTTGTTCTTTGTGGGGAAAGCATAGGGGTTAAGACGGGGAGGGCTCTTTTTCTCTTTTCCTTCTGTAGCTTATAGATTCCTTTTCTGCATAAAGCTACCTTTGAAATCAGTAAAAGATCTGCACCTGGAAAAGAGATGTTAGGGGTTGAAAGGAATAGTAATCTCCATGGGACTTTCAGAGCCAGCTAAGTAAATAGAAAGTTGTTATTTTTTTCAGAAGCAGGAAATCATTTTGTAATCAGAAAACAAATTCTTTCACAGAACATTTTCTTGAATTATACATTTTGACTCCTTTGAAAAATGTTTACATAAATATATCAAACCTTGGAGTATTTCTGTAGTACTATACCTTGAAAACGAGAAATGTGCTGATCTCTGAATTTTCGGGGACTATGGAAGAAAGACTCAAATTATAGGACATGCAAAAAAGGAAAGAACATGTGGGATTTGTTTCTTAATCATTTTAAAAACCAGAGGCTCATAATTGCCATGTTGAAATGGATGGAAGTAATGCACATCAGAAAAGGTGAGATTATCCTGCAGGTTCAGTAAAGGCTAGGTAAGAGACATGGACGGTGCCTCATTTGGGAGCAGCACTGGCAGGGCTTCCCTGTCTTTTTAAGTAGAATTAAGCGTCTGTTTTTGTTGCCAGAATTCTTCATGTTGAGGACTTGATGTTATTACAAGGTTACTTATCACTCCCAAGAAATCGAGTTAGAGTTCAAAAAGTTCTCTTGTATTGAGGGAGAGTTTGGCCAACAATCATGAGGAAGGATTTATTCTGATTCTTGGGTACTTAACTCATCTTTTGGTGTTTCCTAAGGAAATATATACCATTTGAAGTGAAAGTTTGAATTCTGAGTTTTTTCATTTCCTGCCCAATTTGGTTATTTTTCCTATTGTACGGACATATAAAAGCTGATCCCTGCTCTTTCTTTAATTAAGCTCTTTTATTTGGGTAAGATGAAGTGGGCAGTTGAGGAAAGTTAGCTGCTATTAAAGCAGAAAAAGCACTTTTTCATTTATCTGTACATTCTAGACAAAGGTATGCTGTTTTTCTTCAGTTAATCCAAATAATCACCACAGTGCTACACATCCCTTTCCTGGTAGTAACTTTTCTCCATTTTTTACCAGCAGAATCTGTCAAACACTTTGTTTAATTCTTTTATTCGGGCCCCCCAAATTTGGAGCCTTGAATTCTGCACTTTGAGAATTTTGGGTTAAAAAGATTCCATTTTTCTGGCTGTGGAGTGGAGTAGCATTGCTGCATCTGTCCTTGGGTTGACGTGAAATATTAGCCAGGGATGGGCTTCAGATAGCCTAGGCCCACGCACTTAGAAAGTTTGCCATGAGATAAGTAAAATGAACATTTTGAGCACCTCTTGTATTCCACATGAATTGCACATGCGATTTCATTAATCCTCCCAGCAACCCAGCAAGATAGGCGTTATTCTCTCTCTCTCTCTTTCACACATCTTTCACACACACACACACACACACACACACACACACACACCACACACACCCACATTCTCTCTGTGTTTCTGATGAGGAAATTGAGGTGAGCCTGGCAGAGTGACTTGAGTAAAGTCACAGAGGTAGTCAGGGGTAGAGAGAAGTCATTAAAGCCTGCACTCCTTTTCTCTTTAGAACTTGCTGCCTCCCTAATAGTTTATGTGAATAACGACTTTTTATGCCTAGGGAAACCATATCAAGAATCCATCTTTGGGCTTCCCTGGTGGCGCAGTGGTTGGGGGTCCGCCTGCCAGTGCAGGGGACGCGGGTTCGTGCTCCGGTCTGGGAGGATCCCACGTGCTGCGGAGTGTCTGGGCCCGTGAGCCATGGCTGCTGGGCCTGCGCGTCCCGAGCCCGTGCTCTGCAGCAGGAGAGGCCACGGCAGTGAGAGGCGCCGTGTACCGCAAAAAAAAAAAAAAAAAAAAGAATCCATCTTTGTTTTTAATCCCTTGTCACTCAGTCTCCTTAAATCTAATTTGATATGATACTACAACATTGGAAACACAGAAGTTCATCCATATTATAAAGAGGGACAGAGGAAGCCGGTGAAACTCTACAACTGGTAAAAGACCTTTAAAAGTACTTATTGTGGGCTTCCCTGGTGGCGCAGTGGTTGAGAGTCCGCCTGCCGATGCAGGGGACACGGGTTCGTGCCCCGGTCTGGGAGGATCCCACATGCCGCGGAGCGGCTGGGCCCGTGAGCCATGGCCGCTGAGCCTGCGCGTCCGGAGCCTGTGCTCCGCAGACCAAGTTCACAGTTGCTACACCTTCTGTCATCCTTAAGGGTGTGACAAAACCTATCTAACATGGGCAACCATAGGAATCATAGGCCCTAGGCCTGGGAGCTGCTGGGACCGTGAAAAAGTGGTCAAGATTGAATTCAGTTCACACTGTGGAATGCCTACCCTGTTCTAGGCTCAGTGAAAACATGAGTTTGCCTTTAAGCCTTTTACCTCCCAGTATGGGGGAGCCGTGAGTTAGAAGCCAAGTGAGCTGCTGAAACCCTTGGAGACCAGGGAGCATGTGAATAACAGAAAGGAAGACAAGGCAAAAGATGAACGCATCAGTTATAAACGGAGACTGAAGCTAAGGCCCTTTCTGCTTTAGTCTTAACATCCTGATATGCTCTGTATTAGGGCTTGAGTTAGGGTCTTTATCAGGATGGGTATAAGGGTGCTGGGCTGGGAGGGACAGCATGAGGACAAACATAGAGGTAGATCTTGGTGTTACCTTTGTGGAAAAGAAAAGCAGAACACCAGGAAAGACATAAAGATTGGCCAGTTTGGCCAGCTAGTTGTCTGAAGGAATCACTGTTGAGGAAATAGGACTAAGACCAACCACCCTTTACTGTCTGCTGTAGAGAGAAGCAGGGGAAACAAAAAGAAAATGAGTGATGGAGGGAGCCTTAAGTATAAATTCTATTGGAGTTTTCTAAATAAGGAAGAGAATGTTTTTAGAAAAAATATTTTTTACTAATATTGTTACACCAAAACCTGTAAGTATAATTTAAAAGAATGATCAATTCCATCTTTTTAAAATGTGACCATATAAAACAGCACCTTATGCTTGAAGAATTTTAGTATCTTTTTCATATTTCTTAAAAGTATAGGATTGTGAAACATAAAGTAAAAATTTGCTCAAGCTGTCCAGAAACGGAGCATTCCTTGACAGATTCCATTTGGTGACCTAAGCTTGGCCTATCTCTGTTGTTTATTTTCTATACAGAAAATACAGTTTCAGAATGGAACATAAAAAACAAAAGCATGAAATTATGCTGATGTTGTAAATTGTAAATGGATGGCTGGTCAGTGTGCTTTTTTTCTGGAATGAATCATAAAGAAAGGCTCACTCTTGTCACTAGTGGCCAGATTTACTCGTTCTTTCTGAGGACTGTGTTCCTGTTAAAGGAGAAAAATCTAAATTGTTAGGAAGGTCCCCAGTCCAAGAAGGGCTAAGGCAGAGTTTCTCCAATGGCATGGCTGTAGATGTGTCAAGTATTTATTGAATCCTTCAGCTCTCAGGGAGTCTGATGGGGCCTTAAGGGGCTGGAGGCTCCAGGCTATCACCTGCAGCATCTCTTTGTCCCAGAGTGCCAAAGGAGGATTATATTCTGTGTGTTCCTTGACATGAAAAGGATTGGGAAGCACTGGGCCCTTAAATAAAATAAATAAATAAATAAAGAGAAAAGCAGACCATGTTAAGTCTTACCTTTTGGCAATATATTTCTATCTGGCAATATATTTCTATCTGGATATAAGCCCAGAAAAGTCATTTTTAATTAAAGTGCTTCTCTTGAAGATGAATGAATCCCTTCCTTATAAATATCGAAAGGCTTTTATTTGGTGTGTGTTACTTATGGAGCTTGCCCTGGGTGTGGGAGACAGCTTTTAGCTGCCAGGTTCAGAGCATTGACTGTAGTGCACTTTCACCATCACCCACCAGTGTCCTACTGCTGTTTTGTGAGGCTCTGAACTCATAGTATCAGCCAGGGGTGTGTAGAGTTCAGAGATTTGTCAGTGGATGTATCCCCAGGCTTTTGTTACTATTTGGAATTAGAGTAGGGGAAGTAATGGTATAAAAGAATATATGTATAGGGATTTCCCTGGTGGCGTAGTGGCTGGGAGTCCGCCTGCCAATGCAGGGGACACGGGTTCGATCCCTGGCCCGGGAAGATCCCACATGCCGTTGAGCACCTAAGCCCATGCGCCACAACTACTGAGCCTGCGCTCTAGAGCCTGCGAGCCACGACTACTGAAGCCCGCACATGCTAGAGCCTGAGCTCCACAACAAGAGAAGCCACCACAATGAGAAGCCCGCGCACCGCAGCAAAGAGTAGCCCCTGCTCGCCGCAACTAGAGAAAGCCCACGAGCAGCAACAAAGACCCAACACAGCCAAAAATAAAATAAATAAAATAAATAAATTATGACTCTGGCATATAGTAAGTGTTCAGTGCACGTTAGTTGCTGTTGTTACTGCTTGGTGTTGCTGCTGCTGCCACCATCACCACCACCCTCATAGGGGTTTATGATCCAAAAACGTGAGGACCACTGATGCAGATGGTGAGTGAAGGATTTTGAGCTACAAAAAGCTGTGCTTTAGAAATATTAATGTTGTGTGTTGAAATAGTAATGTAAGAATCTCTACTGATAACGTGAGTGTGTGCATAAGAGAGAAATAAGTTGATTTTCAGCAGTTTTTACTTTATGTGTTATTAGCATGCCTCACAAAGACGTTCCTCTGGCCAGTCAGCGTGCTCTGCCTTCCAGTGGGTCATACTGAAGATTATAAGAACTGAGATTAGTTCTGATTTTTAAGGGTTGAGTTCCTGCCTATCAGGTTGTTATTCCTTGCACCTGTTTTGTTTTGAATTACACCCCCTCCCCCAGACCCCATCAGAAACCCGATGAATCAGGAAAGAAACACTGTCACACTGTGCCAAACAAAGGAGTCCTTTACCATTCGAAGGGGAAAATTTGAAGTTCATAAAGTGAAAGGGAAATACAGGATCCTCCTACATAGATTAATCTAGCACTTTTCCGAGTTCACTTTTCATCTTGGAAAGCACTTTCCATCCCCTCCCAGCCTTATTGTTGGAGACTTTTTATGACAGAAGGTAATTCTGAATGTTCTTAAAAACACAACCAAACAAAACATTGTGCTGTGGGCACACTAGCAAGCTTCTGTCGTTTCCCAGAATTCCTATAAAATATCTGATGGTGTGTGGTCCCATCATGTGATGCGATTCGTTTGGTGGGCCTCCATCCCATGAAAACAGCATTGTTTGTCGTTTGTTTTTGGCTCTGCCAATCTAATAGGCAAAAGGAACACCTCATTGTTTCCTTGAGGGAAGCGTTTTTGAGCTCGCAGAGCACATGTACTTGTTGCATAGCCCTGGGTTTCATTTAGAGCACCCAGTGTATTTCAGTTACTAAGGACCCAGTTGGCTGTTCAGAAGCACTGTGGTTGCGAACAGCCAGACAATATGACAGCCACCTTAGAGGCCTGAAGGAAAATCAGTCCCGGGCCTAAAGGAAATAAACGATAAAAGTCTTTCTATTTTAAACCATGTTATTGTTCATGACATTCTTATATTTCTCTGTACAATTGACTCTTGAACAGCGCGGGGTTGGGGTGCCGACAGCTGTGCAGTGGGAAATCCACACATAACTTTTGACTCGCCACCACTGAACTACTTAATAGCCTGCTATTGACTGGAAGCCTTAATGATAAAATGGACAGTCAAGTAGCACATATTTTATAGATGTATTATATACTTTATTCTTGAGTAATCTAGAAAAAAGAAAAAATTATTAAGAAATCATAAGGAAGAGAAAATGCATTTACAGTTACTGTACTGTATTTAACAACACCATTAAGTTTAGTCTGTTTACAAATGAATCTTCCGTCAGTACCCACATCAATATTGTCTTCTATGATACGAAACACTGTAGGTGTTGTATATATTTCTAACACTAGACATTAAAAATGAAAAGATAATGGGAAAAAGAAATATTTATTTACAGGTATAATGATTCATGCATTGATAACAAAGAAGGAGCAATATGATTGCTTTATGGTAGCCTAGCCTATACACTATATGAATGGATTGTTATAAACACTTTATGACCTACAGTATTAAAGACATATTCATAATACAGTGTCAGAAACACTGTTACATTTTTTAAAACTACTTACCTGTGATAATAGGCTGATACTCAGTTTCTCCAATTACTAGAGAGAAAGGTATACCATAGTATGATTATGTAATTCTTTGAAAGCAAAGTTATGAAACGGTAAGAAAACTAACACACTATTGATTTAATGTTAAATATCACTCACCTTATGCCTATGTAAGGATAGGCTATCCACTTCAGTACAAGTCTTACACACCATGTTCTACATGTATATTGTTGTATATTTATTGAAAAAAATCTGCACATAAGTGGGCCCACACAGTTCCAACCCATGTTGTTCAAGGGTCAACTGTACTGTGTATCTGCCTCCCCTCCACCCTGTCCTTCCATGGCAGGGTTTCTCAACCTCAACACTGTTGACCTCTGGGGCCTGGTAATTCTTTGTTGTGGGGTCTGTACTTTGCATTGTAATATATTTGGTAACATCTCCCCAGCAGATGCCTGTAGTACCCACCCTCCCTTTTGTGACAACAAAATATGTCTCCAGGGCTTCTCTGGTGGCGGAGTGGTTGAGAGTCCGCCTGCCGACGCAGGGGACACGGGTTCGTGCCCCGGTCCGGGAAGATCCCACGTGCCGCCGAGCTGCTAGGCCCGTGAGCCATGGCTACTGAGCCTGCGCGTCCGGAGCCTGTGCTCCGCAACGGGAGAGGCCACAACAGTGAGAGACCCGCGTACCGCAAAAAAAAAAAAAAAAAAAAAAAACGTCTCCAGAACATTTCCACATGTCCCTCAAGGGGCACAGTCGTCTGTGGTTGAGAACGTTTGTTCCATGGTACCTGTGGATTCTGTCCATGATCCTCTGTGGACAAGGGGTGATGCAGCTCTTTTAAAATACCGACGGCCATGACAGAAACCTTTCCTGACCCATGAACAAATTGTGGCTCAACAAACTACAGTGAGCTGTGCGTGGGAATAGAGGATTAGGAGGGGGATATAAAACTCAGGCCAGAAATCTCAAAGGAAGCACTTTTCTTCCCTTTCTCTCCTCTCCCTTCTCTCTTTCTCTCTGCTGGGAAGATGCTGTGAACATTTAAGCCAGCTTGCTTTCAAAATCCCAGCTCTTTATAGTTTGCTTCATGTCCCTGTCTCGACGTGCCTCTGATCCACTTGCACAGTGTGTAGTTGAAACTCATTCCTGCCCTCCCCAGACTCAGGGAGCACAATAAAATTCTAGGGGTGCTTTGGAAAATAACACATAATTAGAATTTTCTCACTTTTACTTTAAGTGCTTTGCTGTCTATTTCATTGAGTCTCTCTTGGGCAGGGGGCAAGAGGCTGTGTGGAAAAGCCTTCCCTAGGGAACAGAGGTTCTCTAAAAACTTAACCCAGGACATCAAAATTTTAATTTTGAGTTAAACATAAAGCTTTATCCAGATCCTCAAATTCAGACCTCAAAAAAGGAAACTGGAAGATAAATCTAGATGAGGGTGGGACTTCCCTGGTGGTGCAGTGGTTAAGAACCTGCCTGCCAATGGAGGGGACACAGGTTCAAGCCCTGGTCTGGGAAGATCCCATATGCCCGTGAAGCAACTAAGCCCCTGCTCCACAACTACTGAGCCCACTTGCCACAACTACTGAAGCCCACGTGCCTAGAACCCATGCTCTGCAACAAGAGAAGCCACCACAGTGAGAAGCCCGCGCACCGCAAGGTAGAGTAGCCCCCGCTCACCACAACTAGAGAAACCCCACGTGCAGCAATGAAGACCCAATGCAGCCAAAAATTTTAAAAATAAAAAATAATTAATTTTAAAAATCTAGATGAGTGTGCTAAAAATATATGGTGAAAATAGTAATTATATTAATTTTATTGTTAAAAGGCTTTCAGATACTGTGTATGCCTCAGATACGTAAATGTCTAGAAAGCCAGTAGTAAATTTGTGACTTGACTCTCAAAAATGTTTCAGTATATACAAAAATTAGAGTTTTTAAAGCACACCCTGAACACCTCTTTTAGACAGTGTCATATAATTCTTATGTGTGCTTTTCTTAGTCTGATTAGAAGGATAACTACAGATATTAAAATGGAGTCTTTCTGGTTTTGTTAAAGGCATATATTTGAAAAAATAAGCAAATTAAATCTTCATTGAATTTCTGTTGTAACTGTCAATAACAAGCATTTTCTATATCTTCTCTTCACACTAGGAGATTTGGAGGGTTGATAATTAAGGTAAAAATTTGCACTTGTGCGTATTTTGATAAATGTCTTCTTCTCCTAACTTTTGCATAGTTATTTATCAGCCACCCTAATTATCAGTAATTAAATTAGTTATAGATTTTGACATTAAAATACAAAGAATTAGTAAGAATACATAACCAAGCTCATGTTGTCCTTAGAACAAACATATGGGCAGTGGTAGTCTCGTCTCTGTTTTCATTAAGAAACCTATTCAGGTAGACCTCTGTTTAATTCCTGTTGCTATTGAAATGCACATTTATTGACATCCATTTCCCCAAGTGTCTTAAGATTTTGCAAAACTACTTTGGATAATGAATTCCACCAAGGTCATCTGCAGCGTTTTCCCTGTCTGAATTGGTAAGAAGGAAATGATGTTGAACTCTTTTTCATGTACCTGTTGGCCATTTGAATATCTTCTTTGGAAAAAAATGTCTATTCAGATCCTTTGCCCATTTTTAAATTGGATTATTTGTTTTTTTGCTACTGAATTGTGAATTTCTTACATATTTTGGAATTAACCCCTTATCAGATATGCAGTTTGCAAATATTTTCTCCCATTCCTTAGTCTGCCTTTTCATTTTGTTGATTGTTTCTTCTGCTGTGCAGAAGGTAGTTTTTTTTTCCTTATTATTATTGTTATTTTTCTGGCTGCGTCAGGTCTTAGTTGCAGCACACGGGATCTTCGCTGAGGCATGCAGGGTCTTTCATTATGGTGTACGGTCTCTTCGTTGCAGCGCTCAGGCTTCTCTCTAGTTGAGGCGTGTGGGTTTTCTCTCGCTAGTTGTGGTATGTGGGCTCCAGGGCACGTGGACTCTGTAGTTGTGGCGCTCAGGCTCCAGAGCGCATAGGCTCTGTTGTTTGCAGCACGCAGCCTCTCTCATTGAGGCATGCAAGCTCAATAGTTGTGGCGTGCGGGCTTAGTTGCCCCGCGGCATGTGGGATCTTAGTTGTCTGACCAGGGATCAAACCCGCATCCCTTGCGTTGGAAGGAGGATTCTTTACCACTGGACAACCAGGGAAGTCCCGAAGCTTTTTAATTTGATGAAGTTCCACTTGTTTATTTTTGCTGCCATTGCTTGTGCTTTTGGTGTCATATCCCTAAGATCATTGCTATGACCACTGTCAAGGAACTTTTTCCCTATGTTTTCTTCTAGAAGTTTTATGGTCTTATGTTTAAGTCTTTAATACATTTTGAGCTAATTTTTGTGAGTGGTGTAAGATTAGGAGTTCAGTTTCATTCTTTTGCACGTGAATATCTAGTTTTCCTACCACCATTTGTTGAATAGACTACCTTTTCTCCATTGAGTGTTCTTGGTTCCCTTGTCAAATACTAGTTGACCATATATGCAAAGGTTTATATCTGGGCTCTGGATTTTGTTTCATTTGTCAATGTGTCTGTTTTTATGCCAGTACCATACTGTTTTGATTACTTTGGCTCTGTAATATAGTTTGAAATTGGGAATTGTGATGCCTCCAGATTCCCACCCTACCCAGGATTACTTTGACTATTCAGGGTCTTTTATGGTTCCATATGAATTTTATTTTTTGGTTTTTGTGTGTGTGTGTGTGTGTGTGTGTGTGTGTGTGTGTGTGCGTTTTTTTTTTTCTATTTCTGCAACAACAACAAAATAACGCCACTGAAATCTTGATAGGGATTGCATTGAATCTATAGATGGCTTTGGGTGTATGGACATTTTAACAATATTAATTCTTCCAATCCATGAACACAGGATATCTTCCCATTTATTTGTGTCTTTAATTTTTTTTTTTCACCAGTGTCTTAGAGTTTTCAGTGTATAGATCTTTCATTTCCTTGGTTGTTAAATTTATTCCTGTGTATTTTGTTTTCAATGCTATTGTAAATGGGATTGTTTCTTTATTTCTTTTTCAGATAATTCATTGTTAGCAGATAAGCACAACCGATTTTCGTGTGTTGATTTTGTATCTTGCAACTTTACTGAGTTTGTTTAATTGGTTCTAACAGGTTTTCTTTTTCTATATATAAGTTCATGTCATCTGCACGCAGAGATAATTTTACTTCTTCTTTTCCAATTCAGATGCCTTTTGTTTCCTTTTCTTGCCTGGTTGCTCTGGCTAGGGATACTAGTACACGATATAGATCATTAGGTTTCATCTTTGCTCTAGTGCATCCTATGTTGAATAGGAGTGGTGAGAGTAGGCACCCTTGTCTTGGCCCTGATCTTAGAGGAAAAGCTTTCAACTGTTCATTATTGAGTATGATGTTACCTGTGGGCTTATCATAGATGGCCTTTATTATGTTGAGGTACATTCCTTCTATACCCACTTTGTTGAGAGTTTTTATTGTGAATGGATGTTGAATTTTGTCAAAGCATTTTCTATATTTATTAAGATGATCATATGATTTTTATCTTCTGTTTTGTTAATATGATATATCACATTTATTATATAAGTTGAGCCATCCTTGCATCTCAGAGATGAATTCCACTTGATTATGGTGTATGATTTTTTTTAAATATTTATTTATTTATTTGGCTGTGCTGGGCCTTATATGCGGCATGTGGGATCTTTTAGTTGCGGCACGTGGGATCTTTAGATGTGGCATGCAGGATCTTTTAGTTGTGGCATGCAAACTCTTAGTTGCAGCATGTGGGATCTAGTTCCCTGACCAGGGATCAAACCCGGGCCCCTTGCATTGGGAGCGTGGAGTCTTAGGCACTGGACCACCAGGGAAGTCCCTGTGGTGTATGATTTTTTAATGTGCTGTAGAATTTGGTTTAATAGTATTTTGTTGAGTACTTTTGCATCTGTATTGATCAGGGATATTGGCCTGTAGTTTTATGTTTTTGTTTTAGTTTTTCTTGTAGTATTCTTATCTGGCTTTGGTATCTGGGTAAGCTGGTCTCATAAAATGAGTTTGGGAGTGTTCCCTCCTCTTCAGTTTTTTGGGAAGAGTTTGAGAAGGATTGATTTAAGTAGAATTCACCAGTGAAACCATCTGTACTGTGATTTTCTTTGTTGGGAGTTTTTTTTTTATTACTTATTCAGTCTCCTGATTAATTAGTGGTCTGTCCAGATTTTCTGTTTCTTTCTCATTCAGTCTTGGTAGGTTCTCATGCATATTTCTAGGAATTTATCCATTTCTTCTAGGTTGGCCAATTTGGTGGTGTACAGCTGTTCATACAAATGCCTTTCTTCTTTGCCTTGTTTATTACTGTGTTCCATTAGACCCTTAGATAATAATGCATTTATTCAACAAAATTATGTATGCATCTAGCTCCTAGAGCAGTGCTGACCATTCTGACTTTCTGGCTACCTGGGGAACCCGTCCTCCCACCCCATATCTCATACTTTAACCTTTACTTTAACCTCTTAGATCATTAGATTTCATCTTTGCCCTGTGCGTCATCTGTGTTGCTTCTCCCAATTAATAGTTCTGTCTTAATGTAATAGTAATTGAGAGGGGAACGAAGGCTCTGGAGTAAGACTGTCTGGGTTCAAATGCCAGCTCCACTGCCCGCTTAGATTTCTTAGCCTTCATTCCTTCCTCTGTAAAAAGAGAAACAAATAATTTTCTGGGGATAGCTGTGAAAATTAGGAAAAACAGAGCCCTCTAATGGTTACTGACCTCCTGTCTCCATAAGAGGGCAGGGGGGGTGGGGTGGATGTTCTCTAGAGCAGGAAGGGGCTCTTTTGAAACTATTCTAAAGCCTCATTGGTTGTGACCTCCTCTGTGTGCAGATGAGTTTCATTATCACTCTTGAGTGTGGCATGCTGTCAGGGATTCCTAGCAAGGCTAAATCTCCAGTTTCCAGATGTTCACTTTTTTTGCCAAATGAAGGTGGACTGTTGCCTTCCTGCTTCATCCTCCACTTTCTTTTCTTATTAATAAAGGGAATGTGTGTTTTATATACTTGAATTAATGGCACTCTGGAGCAGTTGTTAGGTATGTACAGGTGTCAGATGTTTTATTCATATTGCATAGGTAGGCCTCTCTTTTCACTATGATCTTGGTCATTCTCCTGCTTGGGGATGCCTTATTTAAACTCAGCAAAGTGAAATTTCTGGTGAGGGGTACGTTTTTCATTAACTTCCTAAGAATCGTATTTCCGAAAAGGGGACTAAAATTGTTTGGAGTTATTTTTTTATATCAAATGGATTTAATATTTTTTTTAATTGTGACTTTGAAGAGTTTATAAGTGCCAGAAAATTCCATCACCTTTGTTAAACTTCAGAGAGATCAGTATAATTAACATCTTAAATGTGCTGTTGGACATTTTTCCCCCTTATTATTTAAGCCTTTAAAAATTATCTTTATTTCACGTAGATGGTAAGACAGGTTTTACTTGTAAGTTTAAGTCAGTTTATAGCACGTAAACATTATGCCTTTCCTTCTTGGATTACAGGATATATAGTAATTTTTATATCTAACATGTTTCTAAAATGCAATTTTAGTTCCAGTGTCCTGTTTTATAATTGATTTTTTCAAGTATGTGAGACATTTACTAGTCCAATTAAACTGTTCTTTTTATACTGGAAGCGGTATTCATTGATCAGTCTGTTTGAGAGAAAATTTAGTCATTAGGTTTGATTTTTCAAGTGTTTATTTAGAGCACAGAGTTATAGGGCAGTAGTTTACATTAAAATTTATGATTGAACATACACTTCCGTGTGTGTATGTATGCATTTAGAATTAAGGTGTTGGAAATTTGAGTCCATATTCTCATAGTGAGTTAGAGATGCAGTACAATCCATGCCCACCAAATCAAAACGAGGTGGTAGATTTCTGAAAAAGATCAGTACCAGTGCCCTTTAGCCTGTAATCTCTAAGCAGTGGTGAGGCTTCTGCTCACGCAGCGTACTCTTCCCCAGGACCTTCACAGCCTCAATAAAGAAGGAGGACCATATTGTTTTGCAAGTGTGTCTTCAAGATCGTGATTTCACCTATTCTGGATAAATGTATGATTTGCTTTGTTAACCTTCCTTTGTCCTAGCTTTTCCTTCTTTGTTGTTCCTCTAATTTTTACTTTTTCTCCCTCCAGAAGGAAAGCACAGAGTAAGTAGAGGTACACAATTGCCGTCTGTCTCTCCATTCCAGGAGTTAAATCTTCGATATCACCCCGTCAGTCACGAGTTTAGTCATTTCTAAATTCATACGGAGAAGGTAGAGGTAGGCTGTGTCTGTGTTGCAGGCTGGGCTGGGCGTGGTGGTGGTGGCCTAAAAACGTCCACCGTGTAGTTTAAAAGAAATCAAAAAGCAAAAGCCACACGAGAAAGCCTGCCTCGGAGTTTGTCTTCAAGTGAGTAGATCTGAGGGTCGAAAACATCTCCTTTTCTCCTCCCTGCTTGGCCTTTTAGAGCTGCGATGGGTTGCTGTGGAGCGGAGGCAACCCTCACTCCCAGGAGAGGTCAGGCCCAGTCTCGAGAGCCTTGGTACTCAGAGCGTAGAGCCAGACCGGCAGCGTCAGCTTTGCCTCGGGCTGGTCTGAAATGCACACTCCTGGGCCACCCCAGACCTGCTGAATCAGAATCTGCATTTTCACAGGATCCCAGTTAAACTCATATGCTCATTAAAGTTAAGAAGTACTAGGCCAAATAAGCCTTTTCCAGGATGTTGCAGTGGCCTTGTAACCCACTGCATATCCATACTGATGTAAATAAACAAATGATTGAACAAATAAATAAATGGGGGAGAAGAGACACAGAAGAATTCCAAATAATTTATGTAGTTACCCGCCCCTCTCCTCCAGTGCCCCCTTCAGAAGGTGAAGCTCACCTTCACTCCCCTCATTCCCGGAGTGTGGGCTGCAATCAGTGACTTGCTTCTACAGGGTATGGAAAGAGACAGGAGAGGAGAGTAACTCTGTGGTGGAGAAATCTGGCAAACACTACATCTCAGTTATGTGATCCAGCCTACTATCAACAGTGATAAGGCATGTTTGATAGCGTGTGATAGCATGTACCCTTGTTGTGATAATGATGAAAATGGCATGTCACCTGTCCTCCCCAAAACTCATAATCCTAGTCTAACAAACAAAAAAATCAGACAAACCCAAATCGAGGGACTTTTTACAAAATATCTGACCAGTACTCCTCAAAACTGTTAAGGTCATCAAAAACGAAGAAGTGTGAGAAACTGTCACAGACCAGAGGAGCCTAAGGAGACATGCCAACTAACATAATATGGTACCTGGATGGGACCCTGAAACAGAAAGAGAACATTAGGTAAAAACTAGTGAAATCTGAATAAAGTGTGTGGAGTTTAGTTGACATAATGTACCAATACTTTCTTAGCTGTGACAGATGAACCATAGTGATGGAAGGTGGTAGCAAGGAGGGAACTGAGTGAGGGATATACAGAAACTTTGTGTACCATTTTTGCAACTTTTGGGGACATCTAAAACTTACTCTAGTACATCCTACTTTCTCGTCCTCTCGCTTAGAACAGATTTTCTTTCTCATAGAGTAGTGATGGGTAGAGGTAAGCATGATGTGTGTATTCAGATTGCCAGAGCCTCTGAAAGGCTCTTCTGAATGTCAGTGATTACTGACACCTGACTTCATCCGAGTGCTGTATTTGGGCCTGGGACAGGAAAGGAACAACAGAGTCCTCACTGTTGACTCCAAGCAGGTGTTGGTTGTTTTGCTTCTAAGTGGGATAGAACTAGGCTTCATCCATTTAACAAGTGTCCTCCAGTAACTGAGACTGCCGCTTTAGAATATGGCTCTTTATCATTGTCTGGGGGCATCCTAGTAAATCCCTAACACCAAATAATTCATTTGGGGAGAGGGACATTCGTTCTGTCTGTTTTCAGCCTTAGAATCAAAGAGAACTTTGAAAATGAATTGAGCCAAATGGAGGCCACTGTTGAAGAAGAGGTGATTTTCATTAAAAGTAAATTTTGGCTCAATTGTCTCAGCTGCTGGTAGAAAAAAAATCATCAGAACGGTCTTTAAAAAAAGAAGGGTCTTTCTTCAGGAGTATAGCAACAGTGTCTTTGTACCTGACAATCTAAACAGAAGAAGGCCTGCACTTTCTGAACCATATCTTTATATACACCAAGTAAAGTGGAAGAGAGTACTGCTGGTTATGTGTAGAATCCTTGGAAGGGCAGACATAGAGCAGGGCTATTCTGTTTTCTACAAGTACAACGTTAACCATGCTGTAAATATTGGCTCTGGGAGTTTCTCAGTGTTGATCTGGCTTCGGGAGCTCCCTTTAGCCTGATGGCTTGCAGTTGGATGGTGTTTTTTGTGTTGGGTTGTGAACACTGACACCAGTTTCACAAAATGCTCTTGCAAAATGCTTTTGCTTGCTTGTGCTTTGTTTTATTCCTGTTCTTGGAGACTGTGCTAGTACAGGCCCTGCGCTGATTTTCCTTTGCTGTCTTACCACTGTCACCAGTTCTGTAACAGAATTAAAGGGATACCTCAATTTCCAAAAATAGAAGTTCAAGAGGTTTACTGCCCAGCAGAGGGAAGTCAAAATAACCAGCGTTTTATTTTATTCTGGCGTACAGATTTTCAGTTTCCCACATTGGGACCTTGTACGTAGACAATGAAAGCAGTTACAAAATATTCCTCTGTGTCAGGTTATGTTGAAGCTCACTCTAGCTTAACTTTAACTCTCTTCTTTATTGGAAATAATTTGGTGTAAGGCAGATTCACCTTGGATATCGTTCATTGACTGAAATGCCAGGCTCCCATGAGGGAGTGGAAATAAGACCGCAGTGTATTTACCATTTTAAAGCTAAAAAAGCATAAAGAGAAGATACCATGTTCTATTGTAGTTACTTCATTCCTACTTGCTCTGCAGTTTATAATCTTGCATTGTTTTTTTTTCTTTCTTTTTTTTATTGAAGCATAGTTGATTTAGAATATTGTGTTAGTTTCAGGTGTACAGCAAAGTGATTCGGTTATAGATACGTATATATATATATATATATATATATATATATATATATAGAGAGAGAGAGAGAGAGAGAGAGAGAGAGAGAGAGAGGGAGAGAGAGAGAGGGAGAGAGAGAGAGGGAGAGAGAGAGACTTTTTTCCTATTCTTTTCCATTATAGTTTATTACACGATGTTGAATAATCTCACACTGTTCTAATTGCTTCATTCTTATTTCTTTTTGACAACCTGCATTATTTTGTGGATGGAGGATGCTGTATGGAAAGAGGTTTGAAATCTAGGCTTGACGTACTCTTTCCCCACTTTGTAGGTATTTGACCTGGGGCACATAACTTAAATTCTAAAATGAAGCTTAACCGTCTGTAAAATAATGATGACACGTAATTTAAAAGGTGGATATAAGGAGTAGAGATGTTATACGTACAAATCCCTGGTGTAGTAGCTGTCGTGGTATGTAGTTTCTTTTTTTTTTTTTTTTTTTTTTTATAGATTTTGGTGCTATGTGACAACGCATTATTTTGAATGGGCAAGGAATTTAGCTAATGGTGTTAATTTTTTTTTTTTTTTTTTTTTTGGCTGTGTTGGGTCTTCGTTTCTGTGCGAGGGCTTTCTCTAGTTGCGGCAAGCGGGGGCCACCCTTCATCGCGGTGCGTGGGCCTCTCACTATTGTGGCCTCTCTTGTTGCGGAGCACAGGCTCCAGATGCGCAGGCTCAGTAGTTGTAGCTCACGGGCCTAGTTGCTCCGCGGCATGTGGCATCTTCCCAGGCCAGGGCTCGAACCCGTGTCCCCCGCATTGGCAGGCAGACTCTCAACCACTGCGCCACCAGGGAAGCCTCGTATAGTTTCTTAATACATGATATCTATGATTTATATTTTTTATTATTAAAAATACTATTTTAGTTTAAAATACTAGTTTAGTTTAAAAATACTATTATGAAAAGTATTTAACATTATCAAGAGGAATTAAAAAATAAATTAATGGAGAGCTATTGCATGATTTTTTTTGGTCCCAAATCCGTTTATTGAAAAGTACAGCTTATCACTCCCAACAGAACCACTATGTTTGTCATACACTAAATTTCAGTATTCAGATGCTATTTTCTAGGTTTTCAGTCTGTTCCATTGAGCGGTTTGTCTGTTTATGTACCAGTTGCTCACAATAGCTTTATAATATGTTCTACAATTGGGTGGAGACTCATTCCCTTTCATTACTTTTCTTTTTCAGTACCTGTGAACTTTTTTTTTTTTTTTTTTTTTTTTTTTGCGGTACGCGGGCCTCTCACTGCTGTGGCCTCTCCCGTTGCGGAGCGCAGGCTCCGGACGCTCAGGCTCAGCGGCCATGACTCAGACGCTCAGAGTCATAGGCCCAGACGCTCCGCGGCATGTGGGATCTTCCAGGACCGGGGCACAAACCCGTGTCCCCTGCATCAGTAGGCGGACTCTCAACCACTGCGCCACCAGGGAAGCCCACCTGTGAACTTTAACTTGTATCAACTTGTATAGTTCCCCCACCCTCCATTCTATTGATATTTTTATTGGGATCACATTAAATTATTAACCATACATAACATCTTTATTATGCTGTTGTCCTACTCAAGAACATGGTTTGCCTTTCCATTCATTTGTCTTTTATATTCCTCAATTCATGTAGATTCTATATTTCTCTTTATATTTCTTATTACTGTTGTCATGAATAGTTTTCTTATGTTTTATCTTTTGACTTGTGCTGTTTTCTCCTCTTGAAATTGATTGATTTCTATATATATTCACTTTGTAACTATACTATTAGTCATCACATGTTACACTTACTCTGTGTCAAACACCATTTTGTGCACTTAAATATATTCATGCATTAAATCCTCGTTAAAATCCTAGAAAGTGAGTACTGTTTTATACTAAGGAAACTAAAACTCGGAGAGATTAAGTAACTTGCCCAAGGTCGCCCTGCTAGAAAGTGGCAGATCCAGGGTTTCAGGGCCTATACTCCTAAGTTAGATACTACGCCATGCTCAGTCACCTAACTCTCGTTTCTAATGATATCATCTGTAAAGATCCTTTGCAGTATGTTTTCCATTGATTCTCTTGGGTTTTCCCCAAGGATATTGCATATTTTTGATAGGACTGAATATTATACAGATGTCAGTTTTCTCCAGATTTGAACATGGGTTTAATAGATTTACAGTAAAAAATTTAATTTTTAAAAAAGCTTTCACATGACAATACAATTAAATTCATATGAAAGAATAGAAAATAAGATAATAGACAAAGTCTTTTTCTAAAAATTTATTTATTTATTTATTTTTGGCTGCATTGGGTCTTCGTTGCTGTGCGCGGGCTTTCTCTAGTTGCAGCGAGCGGGGGCTACTCTTCGTTGCAGTGCGCGGGCTTCTCATTGCAGTGGCCTCTCGTTGTGGAGCACGGGCTCTTGGCACGCGGGCTCAGTAGTTGTGGCGCACAGGCTCAGTAGTTGTGGCACACGGGCTTAGTTGCTCCATGGCATGTGGGATCTTCCCGGGCCAGGGGTCGAACCTGTGTCCCCTGCATTGGCAGGCGGATTCTTAACCACTGCTCCACCAGGGAAGCCTGACAAAATCTTTTTTGATTGGGATTGCATTGACTCTTTAGAGCAATTCAGGGGAGAATTGACATTGTTAAAGTATAATTCTCATAAAGGTAAAATCACTTTCAGGCAGATTTAAAATGAACAGGGTAAAAGACATTATTTAACTGGTTAATTAATAAAAGGGGACCAGTAAGATGTTATGATCAGCTCAAAGAGAATCTGAAAAAACTAGGGTATTTTTATAAGGCAGTTTAACTGAATTAGATATGGCACTTTAATGTCCAATAGGTCATAACTCTTCAGAGTATCTGTTCTACTGGACAGAAATTAGTAGTCTCTACCCAACAAAAATCTACAAATTCATAAGTAACTTCACTAAGTCTGGGACCTGTAATCAGTAGTAGACAAGGAGATGTACTAAGTTTATTCCTCTAGACCCGAGGTTGGCCAGCCCATCTACAGGCCAAATCCATCCTGCCTCCTATTTTGTAAATAAAGTTTTATCGGACCACAGCCACGCCCATTTGTTTACATATTTTCTATGGCTGCTTTTACAATATATTTACTCCCTGGCCCTTACAGAAAAAAATTGCTGAATACAGGCCTACACAATCCTTGTATGATGAGTCCTACACATATTTTGTTAGATTTATCCGAAGCTACTTCATGTTTTAGTACTATTAGAAATGATGTTTTTTAAGTTAAAAAATTCCAAGTGTTCACTGCTAGTCTTTTGGGAATATAGTTAATTTTCATAAAGTGACTTCATATTCTAAGATCTTGCTAGTAAACTTATTAGTTCTTGTATCTTTTAAAAAATAGATTCTTTAGGGTTTTCCTGCATAGATAGATAATCATGTCATCTATGAGTAAGATAGTTTTCTTTCTTTTTTTTCCAGTCGGCATGGCTTTTATTTCCTTGCCTTGTCTTACTGCACTGGTTAAGACCTCCAGTATAATGTGGAATAGGAGTACTGAAAACGGGCATTCTCATGTTTCCCAACCATAAGGAGAAAGCATTCAGCCTCTCATCAATGCATATTGTATCAGCTGTAGGTTTTTTTCTAGAGGCACTTTATCATGTTGAGGAATTTTCCTTCTGTTACTAGTTTTTTGAGAATTTTTATCATGAACAGATGTTGAATTTTGTCAAGTGCTTTTACTGCATCTATTGAGATAATCAGATGGGTTTCTTTTTTAAATTTATTCATATGATGAATTACATTGATTTTTGAATATTGAGCCAACCTTGCATTGCCAAGATAAACCCCATTTCTTCTTGATGTATTATCCTCTTTCTTAATTACTGGATTCAACTTGCTAGCATTTTATTAATGGCTTTTGTGCCTGTAAAAAAAAAATTTTAGAAAAGAAAGATCAATAATTATAGAACTTGCCATAGCAAATCCTGAAACATAAAGGTACATTGATATTTATAATCATTGTACATTAATTTAAAAGTGTGGTAGTAACTCATCGTTGGAAAGAAAGATCAGGCTATCCCCTGACAGTCCAGTGGTTAGGACTCAGTGCTTTCACTGCCAGGGGCCCCAGGTTCAATCCCTGGTTGGGGAGCTAAGATTCCTCAAGCTACACAGCACAGGAAAGAAAGAAAGAGAGAGAGAGAGAGAAAGAGAGAGGGGGAGGAGGGAGGGAGGGAGGAAGGAAGAAAAGGAAGGAAGGAAGGGGGATCAGAGGACAGAATGGAGAAACCAGAAACACATCCTAGTATATGTGAAAGTGAATATATCATAAAGGTGCTATTAGTTTTGTAAAGTTCACAGTTTTCATAGGGATACTGAAAATGTTGGACTTTCTGTTTTAATTTTGAATCACCATTTATAATTTAAACTATATATTATATATTGTACTTTAAGTAACAATGTGAACATGTCATGATTATTTTATACCCTCCCATAGCATTTGACCTTAAACGCTCAATAAAGGTTTCTTGAATGAATGAACAAGATTAATGCTGTTTTTTAATAATCGAAAGGGTGCGATAATAGTGTTTTCTTCTTTTCCTGTATGTTTTCCTATTGGTAGCATTAGAAATAAGTGTTTCTGGAATAATCTAATGGAGATTTTAAATACTTATTAGACTAATGTTTTACTTGTTGCACATTGGAGGGTGATCTTTCTGCCACTTTGTGATATAGTTTGGATGGCCATGGCCCATTTCCTTTTAGTGACATGAAACAGGAATGCTGCATAGCAGAACAAGGAAACTCATGTTGTAGAAAACTCCCCTTCATTGATTTGGTGGCGATTTGAGGACCTTCACACCCTGCAATACAGAGTTCTCAGTGTGGTTAGAAACTTCTGACCTTAGAACACCAGGTTTAATGGCCACTTCAACTTTCACTTTGTTCATTAAAAAGAGTGAGATTTTTCTAGATTAAGAGGAAATCTCATTACTTTGAATTTTACTATTTTAGAATTTTGTTTTGTTTTTGTAACTCTGAGACTGCACACAAATTTACCTTCCTCCGTGAATGTTCATTGCAAATGAAGCTTCTGAATTTTTTCAGGATCAGCTTAACAGAAATGCTACTTGACAGTCATTTGTTTTAACGTAGTTCATATTACTGACCATATTTTAAAAGTAGACCAGCAGCTCTTTAAAAATTATTTCTGTTTAAAAAAATTCCTTGTACGTTCAGATTGGTCTTTTCCCAGTTATTTTGTATCTAGGAAGTGTTTCTGTTTCTTAGATATTTGCCACTGATATGTTTAGCTGAGCACATCATCATCGTAGCCGACCAAGGAAGAAGTTTATATTATAAGACGTGACAGCAGGCAGTTAAGAGATGGGAGAATGTGTTTGGATGAGTGGTGACAAAAACCCCAACACCTACCGACAAGTTATCTCAACCATCAGAAGTCCAGGATGAATTGTATATACTCGGCCTGGGTCTTATAATCCATCACTGGCTTGGGTGGTAGATATTTAAACAATGGGAAGAGTTAGCACATAAACATAGCTGCTAAAATGACAAGTGATTTCTTAACTAACCAGAAAAGGGAAACGATAGTGGACCTTCTTAGCAAATAAGTTGCCAAATTATTTATAGAGGTTTGGGAAACAGATTGAAGCGATTTGGTCCATAGACAGTAGAACAGTTTTAGTTGGAGAAACCGTAAAGGTTTAATTCATTTTGGCTTTCTTCTTTTGTCTTCATTTTTATAAAAGCATTTTCTTACTGAATATTTTTTAATATGAAGAGACAAATTGTTTACACCTGAAGTTTCATCCCTCCCCCCACAAAAAGAGAGGGCTGCTATTTGTTATATTATGAACACTCGGTATCTACTGTTAACATTTAAGTCAGTGTTGGAGGTGAGAATTCTACCATTTAACCACCAGTGCAAAAGAATGTTATAAATAATAAGAATTTATTTATAAGAATTTATAAATATAAATTTATTTATAAAGAATCTTATAAAGAATCTTATGTAATGGAATCATTTGTTGAGTTATTATAAAAACTATATAATTAGGCATATATAAAACCTCATCAAGCTGTACACTTCAGATTTGGCACTTTAAGTTATATTTCAGTTTTTAAAAAACTTTAATTGGGATTGGCGGTCAGAGTTTAGGAAATATGTTTGATAATTTGGGGGGTTATACACTTTATAACGCTATGGAGAGGATGTTCTTTATCTTAAAAAGTTCTCCGAGGAATGAAGCTTGTGGTTAATTAAAAACAGGGAGAATATTTTTAAACTCTACCTTCAAATCGAGTATTTGGTACAATTGAAGTCCAATGACTGAAAAAGAGTAAGTCATGGACATGATTTTCAGCATTCACTTCAAAGCAGAAATGTAATAGTCATTAATCTTGTTCTTTGATTGTGATGTTAGCTCTTTTGTTACTGTTGAGTTTACCTTGGCCCCAGTGCTGGTAATTAAATGACACAGTGAAGATTACTGGGAAACATTAACTTGTTATTGCTAGTTGACATTGTGCTAAGGTTGATGGAAATTAGGGTTTATAAATAGCCTGGTCTGTGCATTGATTTAGAAATCTGCTCAGAGATGAATCTCATCATATGGACCATTCATTGTTTACATTTGAAGCTTTTTTTTTTTTTTTTTAACAGAG
>RJWK010026841.1:0-26799 GCA_004363435.1 Platanista minor | reverse complement strand
TTTTTTTTGTGGTACGCGGGCCTCTCACTGTTGTGGCCTCTCCTGTTGCGGAGCACAGGCTCAGCGGCCATGGCTCACGGGCCCAGCCGCTATGGCTCACGGGCCCAGCTGCTCTGTGGCATGTGGGATCCTCCCAGACCAGGGCACGAACCCGCGTCCCCTGCATCGGCAGGTGGACTCTCGACCACCGTGCCACCAGGGAAGCCTTCTGCTTTCCTTTTGAATCAGAAACATAACATCTTCCTTTTACTGTGTACTTGCTATTTGACAGGTACTGCTGGGGGCTCTATATTTATTGTTTCATTTAATTCTCACAATAGCCATGTGAACTAGGTATTATTCCCCTTTTAGAGATGAGGAAACTGAAGCTCAGAAAGATTATGTTGTGTCATGACTCCTAAGCTTATTTTTCCCACCATATTTACTTATTCTTTCTTGCTTCCTTATTCTTTCTCATGTTAAAATTCTTTTTATTACAAATTGGTCTTATCTAATGATCTTCGTTTTCCCCCATATTTGACATAAACACATAATAGCTACCATTTATTAAGTGCCTAGTAAGCATTGTGCATTATGCTAAAACTATTTCACTTAACCCTTAAAAGAACCCTGTAGGGAGTTCCCTGGTGATCCAGTGGTAAATAATCCACCTTCCAATGTAGGGGACGTGGGTTCGATCCCTGGTCAGGAAACTAAGATCCCACATGTGGCAGGGAAACTAAGCCCGCCACCACAACTACTGAGCTCGTGCCCCTCAACCACAAACTACAGAGCCCACACGCTCTGGAGCCCGCGCCACAACTAGAGAAGAGAAAACCCATACACCACAAGTAGAGAGAAGCCCTCATCCCACAAGGGAGCACCGCAGTGAAAGATCCTGCATGCCACAATGAAGATTGGACAATGAAATAAATAAATATTTTTTTAAATAAAAAGAACCTGTAGAGGTATTTTTCAATTATGGATGAAGAAAATGAAGTTGAGAGGTTAAGCAGCCTAGCCAGGGTCACATGACTTACTGTTTTAGAGATGATATTTAAACACAGTATTTTCTGACTACAAAGTCCATCCCCTTGACTGCTATGCTATACTGCTTTCTTAGGCAGTGCAGACTACTTTTATGACAGTTAGCTTCCAGGCTACCAGGTTTCATACTTCTTCATGGGACTTATTTGGGCATTTATTTCCAAGTGTCTGAGAACATGGGGAGGGTAGGTTTATATTCCCCCCTCTGCTGTGGGCCTCATTTCATGATCATAAAGGTTAAATATGTATAAACACTCATTCTGTCATATTCCAAAAATACCCTTTTAAACTTTAGAATGTGGTTGTTTACTATATCATTTTGAGGTGAATTATGTTTTAACGGTGTGAGTCTTTATAACCAAGAATTGTATGTGTCTGGTTCTCATTCAGTTGTCTTTTACTTGTATCCACAATGTTTTTGTTTGGTTTTTCATTTAAACCCTGATGGTTTTTTGTTGTATTTATTTCTATGTATTTTGCATTTCTATGCTACTGTTTTCTACTTGTTAATATAGGAATGACATTAATTTTTATATATTTCTCAACAGGCTACATAACTGAATTCTGAGTTGATTAGCTTCTGATTTGATAGTCATATCACCTGCCAATTTATAACTTTGCCTAATTCTTTTCCACACATGTGCCTCATATTTCATGCTCTGATTTAATTATTTTGACATACTTTCAGAAAAATGTCAAATAACGATGATATGCAGCACCTTTGTCTTATTTCTAAGTCTAATAGGAATGCTTCTGGTATTTAACTATCTATGGAGGGAGTCATATAATGTTTTTGTTTTGACTAATTAGTATGGTTATAATAATATAATTCTTAGTATTAAACCATCCAAACATCCTTAAATGAGTTGCATTTGATTGTTGTATTTTTTTTAAAAATATATTGCTCTATTATATTTGCAATATTTAGAAGTTTTGCCTCCGTACTCAAAAGTGATGTGGGTTTATAGATTTTGTTTTTTATGTTCTTTGTGAGGCTTGGGTTCGCAGGATGTTATGCTGACTCATAAAAAGAATGAGAGGTTTTCCTTTTTTTGTGTTATAGAATAGATTTTTTTCTTTTCTTGATTACAAAATCATCACATACTTGTATAAAAACTTAACAATTTAGAAATATGTATACTAAAAGACTTAGTCTATTTTTTTTTTGCCACACACGGGCCTCTCCCGTTGCGGAGCACAGGCTCTGGACGCGCAGGCTCAGCGGCCATGGCTCACGGGCCCAGCCGCTCCGTGGCTTGTGGGATCTTCCCAGACCGGGGCACGAACCCGTGTCCCCTGCCTCGGCAGGCGGACTGTCAACCACTGCCAACCAGGGAAGACCAAGACTTAGTCTATTTTTACTCCTACTTCTTTTTCCTGAATTAACAACTGGTAATTGTTTAATCTGTATCCTTCTAGGACTTTTTCAATGTATTTTCATTACAGGCAGCCTATTAACATAATTATTTTCAGGAAAAAAATCCCGAATGTTTAAAATTGAGGAAATATAGTATACACTTATAATATTTCTCAAATAGATAATAGAATCATATATATCCCGCCTGCTTTAGTGTGCCTTTTTTCATGTAGCAATGTATTGTAAACCTCTTTGCTCTAAAGTATACGGTTGACCCTTGAAAAGTGGGGTGTTTAGGGGGTGCAGACCCCCACACAGTAAAAGAAATCTGCATACTGCTATTTCTGTCTCCAAACGAGGAATTGTTAAATGATTCACCCAAAGGCAGGAAGCTGATGAAACAGTTTGGATAAAATCAAGACTCAAACCCTAGTTGTTTTGATTCCACATATTGTGATCTCTAATTGAACACGAACTTTCCCTCACATTTAATTTAAAGATCTGTAAAATGAAAATACAGGTACTAAATTTACTGAAAAAACTTCATGTATAAGTGGACCCACACAGTTCAAACCTGTGTTGTTCAAGGGTCAACTGTACATCTGATCTTAATCCCTTTAGATAACTGATAGGGTTCCACAGTATGAGTGTACCATAATTCATCAACCATTTATTATTAAGCAATTATTAATGTTTATCAACCAAATAAACATTTAGGTTGCTTCTAGTTTTTTTCTCTCACAGTCTCAGTTTTTAAATGCTGGTCACTAATTAAAATTTTAAAAACCATATCTGCAAGCCAGATTCAACCTGTGGTCTGCCACATTGTAAGCTCTGCTATAGACATATGTTTTATCCCTTTTATCCTTTTATTTTCTGTGTTTTGAAGACATTCATCCCAGAGTGTGGTTCTATATGTGTGCCAAATGATTTATTGCCTCATACATAGTAAACTTTTATTCATATTCAATTTAAGGTGTACATATACCATATAGATACATGCAGTTAACACCTCTCTTTTTTTTTTTAAGATATTCTATGCAGGAAATGTATGATGTAGTATCAGGAATGGAGGATTACAAGCATTTTGTTCCTTGGTGCAAAAAATCAGATGTAATATCAAGGAGATCTGGATACTGCAAAACACGATTAGAAATTGGGTTTCCACCTGTATTGGAGCGCTATACATCAGTGGTAACCTTGGTGAAACCACATTTGGTAAAGGTAATGGTTTTGTTTTTTGTTGTTTTTAAATATTCCTCAAATATTGATTTTATGTTAAATGGGTTAAAGTATAATAGCATTAAGAAGACTTCCCTAAACTAATAGAAGGAGGGAAAAAACAAACTATTTATTCTATCTCTTAAATCATGTTATTTTATACAATATTAGCATTATTCTTTCCAAATAGAAATTTAACTAGAACATGGAAATGAGAAGCTTTTTCTTTTGTCCTTCTGTTGAGGACTGTTGACCCACAGGAAAGATTTGGCCGCACAAGTGAGAAATGTTTTAATACTTGCACTACTTTTACTAAGTTAAGGAAGGGAAAGTGGTGAGAGGATGCAGAAAGGTAGAAAAGATATAAATGTGGAGAACATAAACATTATTGAAGTCATCCTGCCATGTACCAGGTACTGAAATGCCAAGTGTTATTGCATGCATATGTTAATCATCTTACTCTTCTCAGAGGAGGGTACACATTTAGAAAAGGTACCCAGACTTCAACACACAAAAAGGCCAAATTCCACAGAGTAATGCCCATTTCTTTTGAATTTCTAGAGTATGATGACCAAAGACTTTCAAAGCTGAATTGTGTTTTGTGCTCACAGGATTTAGTGGTGGTATCATTTCTTGGTAATTGGCCAGAGCTAAATGCCTTCGTCACCTCTTTGTCAGGCATTGAGGAGGTGCAACTCTCATACCAGAAAGAGTATACTGTCCAGTGAAGCTAAGACCTTGGAGTCCACCCTAGTCACAATCTCAAAACTTCAACTCCACTTAAAAGACTGTGCCCCACTGTGGGACTCTGTCGTTATTACGACTGTTTTCACCTACTATACTACACTTAAAATAGCTAGTATATTGAGCTCTTTATAGTGCTTTACTTGAATTACTCTTCACAACAGCCCTTTGAGATGCAAATTTTATTCTCCATCTTATAGTTGAGTACACTAAGGCCTAGAAGAGTTAGATAAGGTTATACAGCCAAGACTCTAGTCTGTCTGACAGCAGCAAATATCTCTGTAATCTTAAAATTGAGTCCCCTGACCTATGTCTCTTACCATTCAGACTCTTATAACTTAGATCTTAACATATCCTGCATCTAACTAAAAGAACTCTAAAAAAGTCTCATTTTCTACTCCTGGCTTTCTTCCCTTTCCTGGCTTCCATGAATGAACCATATAGTACTTATTTCACAGCCCTGTGCCTTTGCATATTGTTCCCTCTTTTACCTATAATGAAAATTCCTTGCCTGTTAATCCTTCAAATTCCAACCTGCTTTCTCCCTTTCCTTTCATATAGATGACTAGTTCTACCTCGGTGATTCCTCTGGGCTTTGCACGTGCTTTATTTCTCTTATCACTCTGTAGTATAATTTATTTCTTCATTTGGATTTCTGCTTGACAAAATCGAGCTACTTGAGGGAATGGGAGATCCTTTTTTTCATCTCTGTATCCTCAGCACCAGTACTACAATGACAGGAGTCATGAGGCCTCTTTGTTTATGAAGTTCTCACTACTGTGTTCTTGGGTTATTGTAGATCCACAGATGTTCATAATAATTTCAGTAACTTTTTTAACACTGCCAAGGAGGGAGGAAACTATTTTTTTTAATTATAATAATATGTATTAGATAGCCATTGCTATCTCAATTTTATGAGGCTTAGGGAAATTAAGAGCCTTACACAAATGCATACTGTGTGTGTCTGATTCCAAAACTATTTTTCCATTAAAATAAGCTGTCTCAGTGTGCTGGTTTATTGTTTAAAGACATATTTGAGAATAACACACAGCTCTATGTTCAGCTTTCAATTTTCCCTGGGTTTAGGTTCTGGATTTTAATACCTGATACACATATGTGACATATAATAAAAATTATTATAACTGAGGAAGCAGCAGAAGCCATGTGACATTTTCTGTGAATTGTTAGCTGCCCCAAATGTGCCTGTGACTTAACATGTCAGAGATTCTAGTCTACCTGAATCTGTAATGGCCAGAAACCTTCCTACTGTGTTCAGTATCTCTGTTAGGAATGAGATCTTTGGCAGTATTGTCCCTATCAAAACATACCAGTATGGGGCTTCCCTGGTGGCGCAGTGGTTGAGAATCTGCCTGCTAATGCAGGGGACACAGGTTCGAGCCCTGGTCTGGGAGAGTCCCACATGCCGCGGAGCAACTAGGCCTGTGAGCCACAAGTACTGAGCCTGCGCGTCTGGAGCCTGTGCTCCGCAACAGGAGAGGCTGCGATAGTGAGAGGCCCGCGCACCGCGATGAAGAGTGGCCCTCCGCTTGCCACAACTAGAGAATGCCCTCGCACAGAAACGAAGACCCAACACAGCAAAAATAAATAAATTAATTAATAAACTCCTATCCCCAACATCCAAAAAAAAAAAAAAATACCAGTAAAAATCCATGTGTCCTTGAGCTGGATTGCTGGATTATTGATATGAGTATAGCACTGCCACATTTTGTGAAAAAGTGGTCAGAGGAAGGTGCTATATTATAGTGATTATTCCCAACAGCTGTTTTTCCTTCACTATTGAATTTCCTATAAACTTCTTATGTTGTAAGGAAAGGTGGAATGCATTATCTTAAAGTTGGGTAACTGAAAAAGTTTTTAAAAATTAAAAATAAAAGTAAATAAACAGGGGCTTCCCTGGTGGTCTAGTGGTTAAGACTCCAGGATTCCACCGCAAGGGGCATGGGTTTGATCCCTGGTTGGGGAACTAAGATCTCACAAGCTGTGAGGCATGGCCAAAAACAAAAAAAGTAAATAAACAAAGTTGGATAACTGAAAAAATAAGGTTTTATTATAGACTTTTGATGGTTTTAAAAATTGGATGAGTGAAAGGCCCATGTACCGCAAAAAAAAAAAAAAAATTGGATGGCCATTATTGAACTATATATAAAGCCAAACTCTTTGAAGAAAATTTTTACTTCTCCCCAGTGACTTAGCATTATCAGCTATTAAAGTAGTTAGTATTTTAATGACTTATTTTATCGTGTTTAAATAAGTTTTAAAACATTCACTGGTTTCCATATTAAAAATTAAAATAATATGTTCTTTTTATAAATGTGTAAATAGAGCATATCTTTTTAAATGCTTTTTAGTATGGATGCAGTTTATAATGATTCTACCATGTTACCATCTGATAATTAATTCAAAAGGGTTTAGATGAAGAGGAAGTGAGGAATACACTGCAAATGGATTTTTAGCTCTTTAGCCCCCAGTTTGAACTATCTTTAGAGAGATCCAGATATAGTCAGAGAAATAATCCTATATTCTGTGTTTAGGTAGGCTATAGCTATGGGAGAAAAAAATGACTGTTTACTTGGGGGAAACAGAGTTTACCTATGCAGGTCCTTATTTTGCAGTATATTTTGTAGTGTGTAGCCTCAGGAGAGGGACAGTCTAAATTCTCGAGGGGGATAACTTATCCAGAAGAAAAGGGGTAGAGGGGCTTGATCATTTATCGGCCCCAGGATTTGCCAGAATTGTTGAAAACTTAAGGCTTAATTGAGGAGGGGAGTGTAGACTGAAACAAGAATTTAAAAAATAGCCTGGGGCTTCCCTGGTGGCGCAGTGGTTGAGAGTCCACCTGCTGATGCAGGGCACATGGGTTCGTGCCCCGGTCCGGGAAGATCCCACATGCCGGGGAGCGGCTAGGCCTGTGAGCCATGGACGCTGGGCCTGCATGTCCGGAGCCTGTGCCTCACTGTGAGGCCACAACAGTGAGAGGCCAGCGTACCACAAAAAAAAATAATAATTAAAAAAATAAAAAGTAAAAAATAGCCTGCTTCTGAGGGAATGTGATAGATATTCTTGAGGTCAATTGTCTACTAGTATAATAAGGCCCAGATGGCATCATAGGATAGTAAATAAAGAAACTGAATTTCATTCAAGGTCATAACCTGTCCTAACAATGGACTAGTAACTATGGTTCTGGCCACCATTTTTCACACTGCAGGAGGCAACTCTTTAATGGGTCTCAACCAACATTTTTTAATGACATAGAATGGGAAATGTCAGGATGCACTGCACATAGTATTACTGTGTATTATGTTTCAGTGTGTACACACACGTAAAATAAACATGAGCACAGAAGAGATGAGAGGTCAGAAAGCAGTGGGTCAGGGACAAGGGTCAGGGCCACACTTTCAGGAAAACTGGAACCATAGAGGCCTCTAGAAATAAAGAATAATGAGTTAGGGAAAGACTGAATGTGATTGATAGGAGAAAATCTTTGGGTTGCAAAGAAGAATTAGAATTGTTCTAGGGATCTGTGCCAAATGCCTTACAAATATTAAATTTAGCCATCTCATACTGATGGTATAAGACAGGCATTATACTCATTTTACAGATTAAGGAAATACAGTACAGGGAATTAACTTGTTCAGGATCACTTATAAGTGGCAGAGCTGGAAATAAACTTCCAGGTAGTCACTCCCTGTTTTGTTGTGGGAGGAGAACTCTAAGTAGCACAGTGGGTGACAGCAGTGGAAGAGAACAAGCAGCAATCTTGGGGATCCCAGGAGAAAGGAAAATGGCTTATATTGGCCAGAGATCACTTCCTAGTACCAGGCTAACAATGAGATGTTTTTGTTACCTGTGGTCTGACTTATAAAAATATTTACTTCTCAAAGAAATCATCTTCAGTTGTAGATTCTGGACACAATCCAAATAGTATTTAACTGTGGTTTTATTTTTTATTTTTATTTATTTATTTATTTATTTATTTTTGTGGTTTTATTTTTTTCATTTTGTTCTAGGCATCCTGTACTGATGGGAAGCTCTTCAATCATTTGGAGACTGTATGGCGTTTTAGCCCAGGTCTTCCTGGCTACGCAAGAACTTGTACTTTGGATTTTTCAGTAAGTCTCTCATAAAGCCCTCTATTCCAAACATCAGGTGAAGTTGGTAACGAAGGAGTAATCCATTTTTATTAGAACCCAGATGTCATAATTAATAACCTACGTGCATAGCAATTACTGAAAGACATTTTTTTTTTTAAATCTCAAATTTCTGAGTATTGAATACCTTTTTCTGCACTAACTTTTTTTTTTTTTTTTTTTTTTGGCACTAATTTTATAGGAAAAAATGCTAGGGGAATTCCCTAGCGGTCCAGTAGTTAGGACTCTGTGCTTCCACTGCAGGGAACACGGGCTCGATCCCTGGTTGGGGAACTGAGACCCTTCATGCTGTGCGACGCGGCCAAAAAAAAGAAAAGAATGCTAATGACCCTTTCTCTTTTTCTATTTTATTCCTTGAAACCTTGAATAGTCATCCCTTCTCCATTTTCTAATTTTTACAAGTCCATAGATTATAAGACACTCAACTAAGGGTTCGCATGCCACAACTAACGAGCCTGCGAGCCTCAGCTAACACCCAGCGCAACCAACCAACCATAAATAAATAAATATTTTAAAAAAAGAAGAAATGGTTATAATTTCGAGTAAATTACTGTATGCTATTCTCAGCTCTTAAGTTGCTTTCATTACAAAATTAGTGGGCATATATGGGACAGTTGGGGAAATTTGAATGAAACCTTTCTAGATTAGATAATAGCATTATTATCTAGTAATATTAACTCCCTCTGTTAATTTCCTGGTTTTAATTGTACTATGATTATATAAGACATTGAAACGGGAATCTGGGTGATGGGTGTATGAGAATTCTTAGTACTGTTTTTGCAACTTTTTTATAAATCAAATTATTTTAAAATAAAAAATTAAAACATTCAGAAGTTAATGGATATTTAAGATCTTTAAGATATTTCTTAAACTGGGTTGCCTTGAATTCTGTCTTGAGGGGATATAAAGAAAGTTCTAAATCATTGTCTACTTTAAGATTGAACCACCTTCGCCATCTATTTTGTGGGTTAATCTCATCTTTCTGCTACTACTTCTCATGGGAATACCATATCAGAAGGATCATTTCCCTTCCTTATTTACTTTTGGGAGGTAAGGTAGCTCGAAAGGGGGCATATTAATAAGAAGCCAAAGTGATAAACATGGTATTTAGCAAAGCTTTTTCCCAGGTTTCTTTAACTTAATAAAAGCAGACTCTTTGCCCCAAAATGAGATTCATTAGCCTTGTTTACTTAAGCTTATTGTTGTGCTTACTGCAGTAAACAAATCTCCCTCTTCTGAGGGATGTTAAAAATCTCATCTAGATAGACCCATAGAGCTCTGCCTTAGGTACTGGGCCAAGTAACCCATTTCACAGTGTGAACACCATTACCCCAAGTGGAGATTTAGTAAAAGAAAGATCTTTCTAAAATTATTAACATTTTCCTACAGATTTCTTTTGAATTTCGCTCACTTCTACACTCTCAGCTTGCCACATTGTTTTTCGATGAAGTTGTAAAGCAGATGGTAGCTGCCTTTGAAAGAAGAGCATGTAAGCTGTATGGTCCAGAAACCAATATACCTCGGGAATTAATGCTTCATGAAGTTCATCACACGTAAAGAGAAAAAGGAAGTGGTCACCTACTTGTAACTAGTTTATTCACTTTTAGGAAGTACTTTCATCATTTGCTTTCAGAAGTCAGAAAGCATTTGTCAAACCCAGCTTTGATAATAAACCCGTACCATTGAAAATTTGCACTTGGAATATAGAACCATGTGTACATAGAATTCAATCAAGTGTAATTCAGAGTAATATGTATATTAGCATATTTACAATAATGGGATGTCATCACTATTGCTAGAATACTGACATCACTCTTCTGAACAGAAATTGAAACTGTAAATTTAAACTTTTTAGTTATCACCTCACCTGAAAGAGGTTGGTTGAGATACTCATGCAGTGTGTATTATATTAACCATATCACTTTTAAGTTATTAAATTCAGACTATTTATAACTTATTTTCTTAGGGTCTGCCTCATGGCTTAGGATATTTGAGTAATCATCAGATGTTTAAAGTAAAAACTTTGACTTAAAAATACTGTTAATGAAGGTTCCCTGGCACTTTTCTTATTTTTAAATTGTTCTTGTGGGTAGTAGTGGATAATTCGCTGTTATACTGAGGTTAGCTTCCAGATAAACAGTGATTTTTTCTTTTTTTTGGTGAGTGGTCCAGAGTTTTAAGCTACTTTTCTCATAGCTTGCAGCCCTCTCCCCGGTACTTCGACTGCTCTTTCAAAAATGCTGTTTGCGTGTCAAATTTTGTCTACAGCAGCGGGCAGTAGATGACGATAAGTTGGTTGAGATGTCTCCAGCACCATGCCTCCTTATTTTCTATTTATTGTGTGTACTCACTTTCAGTAATGCATTTCAAACTGATATTTTTGTAAACAAATCAATGTAAGGACTGAAGTGGTAACTTAATAAAGTTAATTTGTTTATTTTTTGTACAGTTATTTTGGTCATTGAAATGTCTTAAAATACTTTCACAGAAAAAAACTGGGGAAAATTCAGTCTTCCTTTAATCAATATTGATTCCCTTCCCTTCCTTCATTCCATACCCAACAACCCTCTGGCATTAATTACCCTTCCCTTGTTTCGTCAGATCAGCAAGGGAACTTACTAGTTCGTTCCCTACATGAATGTGTGTTTGCATCAATTTGTTCAGTAAATCTGTTGTGAGTAGCTGCTCTCTGCCACATGGTGGGTATACAGTGGTGAAGGATTCTTACAGTCTACTCACATGGAGCTTGATTATGCCTTCACACAGGTAAACTATTTTTCCACGTATAAATGAGGTATCTTCCCAGAGCATAAGTAGTTTGTATATAATTATGTACCTTTGGGGACTTCCCTGGTAGTCCAGTGGTTGAGACTCCGCACTTCCACTGCAGGGGGGCGTGGGTTTGGTCCCCGGTCAGAGAATTAAGATCCCGCGTGCCGAGCAGCACAGCCAAAAAAAGAAAAAAAAAAATTATGCACCTTTTAAAAAAGTTTTAAGTGGCAAAGATAAGACCCCAGATATTTTCTCTTTTTCCCTGTACAGTATTACTACACTTTTAATGGAAATAAGAACCTGTACTTTACCCCTATTCTTAAAGTGCCATAAGTAGACTTAGGTTTAGAATCTAACTTAGTGGTTGGGTGTAACTGGACTGATATTATGATAGTATGTACATGGTATTTTGGTAAGGGAACCTAGGAATACCCAAATATTGCCTTGATCTAGCCATCCCTTTGACCCATGAGGTTCCCCAAGTATTGTCAGAACACAAGTCTTGGTAAGTGGTGGAGACAAACCCATGCATTCTGGCTCAAATATGTATGCTCTTGTGTTTGCTCTGAAGTCTGTGACCTGTGGACTTAAAATTTGGCATCTGTGCTTTCCATATCATAAGAGGGAAAACAACACCTTTATAAACTTCTTGAATTGGCATCTGGTCAGTGAAATCTGAGGGGAAGACTGATGGGATAGGACTTGTTAGATAACATTTTTATCTCTGTGGAAAGAAACTTGGAAGAGAAACTTCTCTTCCTTGGTTTTTGCCTGGTTGCGTGAGGATGTGAAGTTTGTAGCTACATCTGCCATCTTTTCACAAAAAAGGAAGACGTGATGATTCCAGAAAAGCCAATTCAGAACTCTAACATCAAGGGTTGAATGAACCAACCTTGTAGTGGGCACTTCTGGTTACATGAGATAACAGACCTCGAGTGTCTAAGTCACTTAGAGTTAGGTATTCAGTTACTTGCAGCCACCCTTTCATCCTGCTCCAATCTGAACTGGTTGCTCTCGCACGCTGTTGTGCAAGTGTAATTCCCTAATCATCCTAGGATTTCCCTTCACCTCTCTCCTCTTGGGGTTCCTATTTCCTGGATCTTTTGGCTTCCTTTTTTTTTTTTAACAAAATGCTGAGGAAATCCTCTAGCGGCTTCCTTTGAAAGGGCGAATGGGAGCTAAATTTTTAGAATCTCTGAGTATCTTTAGATGTCATTGTTTTATATTCACACTTGATTGAGTATAGAATGCCACATTAAAAATAATCCCTCCCATCCCCCATAATTTGAAAATCTGACTTCATTGTATTCTGGCATCCGGTGCTGCTCTTGAGAAGTCTGATGCCATTCTTATAACCAGTACTTCGTTTTAGTATCCTTTTTTTGGTCTCTAGAAGCTTTTAAAATCTCTTTAACTTGGGCAGTCTGGAAATGCATGCTGATCGGTCGTGTTGCCCTGTCTTTTATTAATTGTGCAGGGCAACTTACAGATCCTTTCAGTCACAGGCTCATTTCTTTGAGTCCTGGGGAATTTCCTTCAATTATTTGTTTGATAATTTCCTCCTATCCTATAAATAGGAATAGGAAATAAATTTACCTTTATTTCATTCAGGAATTCCTAAGTATTTAGACATTTTATTTCTTGTATTAAATCTTTATCTTCTTTCCTCCTATTTTCCATCTGTTTTTGTTCTGCCTTTTAGATTTCTTCAATTCTGTCTTTCAGACCTTTCAGTTAATTTTATATTTGCCATAGTTTTAATTTCCAAGATTTTTTTGGTTTGTTTTCTAACTGTTCCTTTATTTCATAGCTTTCTTCTTTTAAGGAAACAAGATCTCATCTTTCTTAAGATACTAAGTTTCCCTTAGGCCCCTTCTGGTTTTTGCTATTCTCCTCACATTGAAGGCTTCCTCGACTGTCTAATGGTTCTTGTTTGTCCTTTAATATTTGGAGGCAAGGTACTATATGGTTTACTGGAATTAAGATGGGGCATATTGACTGGTGAGTTTCACTGTAAGGTGATCAGGTGAGCCAGCCTTTTCACTGGCGGACTCCCCAAATGGCAGAATCTATAGGTCCTTTTTCAATTTTCCTACATAAGGATTCTATCTCTTGCCCTAAAGAAATATGGGGCTGGGAATAGGAAGAGTGACAGATGGAGTAGAAATAATGCCTGGCTGTTGGCATTCTGTAAGTTTAGTAAGGGACTGAGGGTCTCACAGTTTGGAATGTAGGCTTTCCCTTAATCTTTTAGGTCCCTCTCTTACCCCAGCTCTCTGCTCTTTCTGGTGTCCCAGGCTAAGATTCATTCCTATTCAATTTCCACAGAGAATTAACCTGTAGGCAATAGTTACCTGGTGGTGTGGGAAACGGGAGGAGACCTAGGAGTCCAATATCTCAGTAATCCTTCAGCTAATTTCACCCTCGTTTCCACTCCCACACTTGGCTTTACCTGATTCCCTAGACTCCCAGTATGCAATGAGTCCAAATGCTAAATCTCTGGGGAAGTTCTGTGGGACTAAGTACCTTGTTTCTTGTATTCCTTCTTCAGGTTCTTAGGTTATAATTATATCAACTCTAAGTCACATCACTTTTCCATCAATTTTCTAACTTCCTATAGATCCACTGATATCCTTCATCTACTCCTTCCCCTCAGTTGCCTTGGAATTCCTTATGTGTTGGTAAGGACCATTTTTTGAGTTTGTTGTTGTTTTTTTAAATGTCAGAGGGGCTTTGCAGCAAGGGGTAAAATACTTTTATCTGTACCTTGTTTAATGTCTAATTTATTAATCTGAATTTATTAATGAAATTTCTTTTAAAATTAAACAGCATTTCTCTAGATATTCATATACTGCTTATATAACATCAATCTGAGTGTATGAAATTAAAATAAATTTCCCTGAACATTTATAGATTCAAAGACTTCTAAACATTTAATTAAAATTGCAAATTCAATATATCAGATTCTCTTGAATGTCTTAAACATGTTATAAGACAGAAAACCCCACAATGTTATAGTGATACAGTAATAATATTTACACATAAATATGAGTGTTACTATTTCAGCTTCTTATATTTATTATTTCTATTTCTCTTGAGGTTGCCTGTTTGAGTGTTTTTTATATCCTTCTGGACATTCCGGATATTAATTAGACTCAAAAAGAGACACCAGGGGCTTCCCTGGTGGCGCAGTGGTTGAGAGTCCGCCTGCCGATGCAGGGGACGCGGGTTCGTGCCCCGGTCTGGGAGCCATGGCCGCTGAGCCTGCGCGTCCGGAGCCTGTGCTCCGCAATGGGGGAGGCCGCAACGGTGAGAGGCCCTCGTACCGCAAAAAAAAAAAAAAGAGACACCATCTTAGACCAGCTGAGGTTGCAGGATGTTGGTAACAGACTGTTAAGATTCTTGGTGGGGATGTGTAACCTGGCAGCACAGGCCAATGTGATTCTGAGCCTTGAACCTTAGGGTGAGTCCCTTCTTTTTTTGTTTGTTTTTTTGGCTGTGCCACGTGGCTTGTGGGATCTTAGTTCCCCAACCAGGGATGGAACCCCGGCCCTCGGCAGTGAAAGCGAGGTGCCATAACCACTGGACCACCAGGGAATTGTTTTTTTGTTTTTGTTTTTGTTTTTGTTTTTGTTTTTGCGGTACGCGGGCCTCA
Source organism: Platanista minor (assembly GCA_004363435.1). Lineage (NCBI taxonomy): Eukaryota > Metazoa > Chordata > Mammalia > Artiodactyla > Platanistidae > Platanista > Platanista minor. The sequence goes on along the minus strand of RJWK010026841.1, from coordinate 11,855 downwards.
CACTGCCGTGGCCTCTCCCGTTGCGGAGCGCGCTCCGGACGCGCAGGCTCAGCGGCCATGGCTCACGGGCCCATCCGCTTCGCGGCATGTGGGATCCTCCCGGACCGGGGCACGAACCCGTGTCCCCTGCATCGGCAGGCGGACTCTCAACCACTGCGCCACCAGGGAAGCCCTGTTTGTTTGTTTGTTTGTTTGTTTTAAATTGAAGTATAGTTGATTTACAATGCTGTGTTAATTACTGCTGTACAGCAAAGTGATTCAGTTATATTTATATGTATATATATATATACACACACACACACATTTTTTTTAAATGTTCTTTTACATTATGGTTTAATCATAGGATATTGAATATAGTTGTGTGTGCTACACAATAGGACCTTGTTTATCCTTTTTGTATCAAACTTGTTACATCATGAGGTTCTTACATCCTATGTGTTTCAGAGATTTTAATGCTTAGAAACTTGGTATCTTTCCTGGAAATGAAGTACTCTTCAAGTTTTGTGTGGTTGTCAGTACCTAACTCGTGTTATTTGTGATATTTTGACCCGATTTGTCAGTATAAATAGAAACTTAAATGTCTCATAAATATATCAACATTCATGAGCTTCTTGAGTTCAGCTCCAATGTTTCATTCCCTTGGGAGGTTAACTTCAAATTTTAAACTCTGGGGAATTTGTAAAATTTTTTATCTTAAAACCCATTGTTGGATGTTCTTTCATTTGATTATTCATGACCAGTGCTAGTTGGTTACTGGACTCCCCTTCTACCTGATTATGATATGAGACTACCAATACCGCTCATTCTTCCTACCCTTGGTTCAGTTCCTACTTACTTTGGTTCTCTCACTACTTTTATTTTACTCCTTCCTGTCTTTACTTGTCTAGAAACACGAATATAATCTATACTTTAAAAGCAGGTACATACTTATATATCTGTATTCTAGCTTCGTAACATCAGTAGGGCATTAAACATACAATATTCACTAGTTTACATTGGAAGTATCTTTTTCTAGTCTTCACATTCACTTCTTTTGAATATCATCATGAACTCTTGGCTTTGTTCTAATTCACCATCATTATTTGTTATTACTGACACTCAAAATGTCCTAACTTGGCCAATGGAAACCCTTTGGGTTAGTTTAAAAACAAAAACAAAAAACAAAAAAAAAACTGCCCTGGATATTTTTGAAAGTATTCTTGCTGTCAGGCAAGCGACAAGATGTTCCAGATTCATCCTGATTTTTTTTCTGTCCCAAGGCATGGACTCCACTGCTATTCAAGGAATCCTATTCCCGTTTGGTGGAAACCGGTATTAGAGACAAAAATCAGGTGCTACGGATGTGCCCAGGAATTGGTGATGGGCACCAATGCTGGCAATGATATCGTTAGGCCATTTTTTGGTGACAAAGATAGAGAGCTTTTTTCTTTGGCTGCGTGTTGCGGCTTGCAGGACCTTAGTTCCCCGACCAGAAATTGAACCGGGCCCCGGCAGTGAAAGCACCGAGTCCTAACCACTGGACCACCAAGGAATTCCTCAAAAATAGAGATCTTTGAAGGTTACTAAATTCACATTATCTTTGACTTGGTAGTTACTATACTCCCATTTGTCTTAAAATTTTTGGTTTCATCAACCACTTACTCCAACATAAGACAGTCCCTTATATTTAACCCAGTTCGAGAATCAGTTCAGAGATGCTCTTGTTTGCAAGGACCAGGGAGATGGTCATGTGCCCCAAAACGTGCTTTTTAGGTTTGATATTCTCTAACACTTAAGCCTAGCTGGAACTGCCCAGATTGCAGTAGAAACAATCTATTTTCTCAACTCTTTTCCTGAAATAGCAGGATCTGACTTCATAGTGGCATTCCTTTTTCCTTGATTACTCCTTTATCCATTTTTAAAGCAGATCCAGCTGTCTTTATAAAAGTTCACCTCTACGGTCAGGGCTAAATATTGGGTGTGTTTGTGTCCCCTCCAAGCCCCTTTTCTCTCAGGCTCATAGATTTGTTCTAACACACTCCTGCAAAATTTTTGCCTTGAAAAGCCTGTGCTGTTGTTCAAATAAGTCCTGCTTGCTTTCACAGCAAGGCATTTGGGGCCTGGACATTATATTGTTCTTTTGTGTGGTTTCCCAAGGGATTTCCATGAGTGCCCAGAGATTTCCTCAGAGATCTACCATTCCTGCTTCCTCACCTAATCACTAGCATCTTTAGTTTTGACCACATGCTATTTGAAGGAACCATCTTGATCCTTGATACTCTTGCTCCTCTTGTCATCTCTCCAAAACTGCAATCACCTTGCACAGTTATTCTAGTCAAAGGGAAAAGGGAATTGCCCCATTTAACTGTATTGATTTCTCTGGCTGCAGCTTTCAGGTTTTTAAAAATTGCCTAGATCCTGGCTTAGGGGTTCATTCCAGGCTTGCTCTTTGGTTTAAGCTCTTCAATTAAACCCTGGTTCATATCTGGGGTCTACCACTTAATAGCTCTGAGACTTTGTATAAATTACTTAATCATTCAGAGCCTCAGTTTACTAACTGTAGCATAGGTTTGATTAATTCCTAATCCAAGATTGTTCTAAGGGTTAAAATAATCCAAGGACTTAATCCAGGGTCTAGCACATAACACCTAGTAAATTTTCCTCTCCTGTTGATCTCTTTAGGCTCTTGTCATTCTCTCTGATCAAACAAGAAAAAAAAAAAAGCACTAGAAATCTTTCAAGTCCCAGTGTTTGTCATTTCTTAGATATTCTAATACTCATTTCGTTTGGCCTTTAAAATACAAACCATATAAAACCATTCCCCATGGTTTCTTTTCCTCCAACCCTTGATACTACTAGCTAGGTTGCCTTTTGCCACTTGAATAACCGTAAGTACAGTCTAGACAAGTTTTGTTTAAAATGCCTTTTATTCATTCAGTCAGTCCCCTCTAATCTCTTGCCATTTTTTCTAACCCAACCAAGTTTTAACAAAGCAAAGGTATTTCTAGGTACAGGATTTCAAGTGATTTTGACTTTTGATCTGTGATGGACTTTATTTTTCCTTCTATTCCTGTCCAAACTATTCATACTAGATAAGGAAAGTAGAAACATTTGCCTCAGTGCCTACCTTATACACCAGACCTCTTAGCAGCAACCCCAGGGCCAAACTGAGCAACAGACTGGAGTTCCTTACCACTGAGCAGATCGATTCTATAGCTCCAAGATAAGACTACATTCTTGGCACAGGTTAAAGTAAGAAAACTTAATGTTCTTGTTGCATAAGATCTTGTGCTTTAAATTAGAAAGCAATGTTCTATCTTGCACATCAGTATCTTTCCCCAACACACACACACGCATGCACACACAGCTGTTTTAAAAGCCATACTTCTATACTGTTTTATCTAATAAAGACCAAGTGCACTGAGACCAAAACCCATTTCAAGTTCTTATAAAGGTGATCACACTGGGCTGTGCATTATCAAGTTGTGGATGCCCTTCCCTGCTATTCATTATGCTTAAATGGCACACCTCTGCTTTCCACTGAAGTACACTCATACTGTAAACCCTGCCCTCTTCACTTGTGGGTACCTAGCAGGGAACCCACTGCTTATCTGTGATGCTGACTCCGGAACAGTAACCATAACCCTTAAAAGAAACAAGCTGCCCTTTTCTTTATGGCCAAACCTCAACACATACAACATTCAGAGTTGTCACCTTTCAAAACTTCCCCCATTACCAGTGTAATAATATAATCCAGTCTGCGGCAAAGATAAACAGAGAAACATAAGGAAACTATAGGGAGAATAATAACATTTTAAGACTTGGGTCAAACCTTACCTTATCCCTCCCTCTTCAATTGGCTTTCTTTCATTCCTCATATCCTCTAGATCATGGAAAGGCTAACACAATTAACTTTAAACAATTTTTATTACACAAAGGTTGTCACATAATTGGATATTGCTCTACTCTGTACACAATTATTCTTACTCTCCACAGAAAGGCTGCTTCTTAACTTCTCATCTGTTGATGGCAATCACTAAAATCCTGATTTTAACAGAATAGTAGTAAAACTGCCTCTGTGATTTAAGTTGAAAGCAGTACATTGGTGCATGGCTCTTATACTCATTTACCAGGAATGTACAAATGTCTTTATTCAAAAATACAAAATAAATTATCTGTCGGCATGGACAATGACAGCAGTAAACCATTCTATGTTGTCAACTGAAACCAGTAACTGATGGTTATGGTGATTTTCTTAATCAGCCAGCCTTTTCTTCAGTCATCTCCTTCAACTGACCTCTCTTAAAGTTATTGGTGAGGAACGCTGCCGCGAGCTTCCTCTCACGGCTCATTAATGATAGTAAAGCCCTATTCTAGGAACTAGAACATGCCACCTCCCATCCCACCTCCCATCCCACCCATTCCGCCCATCCCAGGATCCTTCTCTTCTTTAGGAATTTCTGTGACTACAACTTCTGCTGTAGTTAACAGAGAGGCCACTCCAGCAGCATCCAGTAATGCAGTTCTTACAACCTAGGAAAAAAGTTTTGATAAAATATTACTTTTCCTTAGTAAAAAATTAACAAGACTTGGGACTTCCCTGGTGGTCCAGTGGTTAAGAATCTGCCTTCCAATGCAGAGGACGCAGGTTCGATCCCTGGTCGGGGAACTAAGATCCCCCATGCCGCAGGGCAACTAAGCCCATGTGCCGCAACTACTGAGCCTGCATGCTCTGGAGCCCATGTGCCACGAGAGAGAAGCCTGTGCTCAACAAAGAGCCTGCGCACCGCACCGCACCGCCAAGATCCCGTGTGCCAAAACTAAGACCCGACGCAACCAAATAAATTAATTTAAAAAACCAAATTAACAAGACTTAATGAAGAAGAGTTCTTCATTAAGTATTTTTAGACACTGGTGAACTATTTACCTTAGTTGGATCAATGATTCCTTTTTCCACCATATTCACAAAATCTCCAAGCATAGCATCATAACCAACTTCTGAAGAACTTTGCAAAATTTTCTCAACTATCAATGATCCTTCGACACCTGCATTCTTAGCAATGGTCACTGCAGGAATTTTGAGTGTTTTTTTAATAATTTCTATACCTATAAAGAAAATACATTTTTAGCAAATTTAGTTCTTTCCTTTGTAATTATTATAGCACAATTCTACTTGTGAGAGTACAGATGTATAATGGGAAAATACCACAGGTCAAATCATTCCCCCTGAAAGATCTCTGACATCAGTGCTATTCTACTTTTGTTATTCTGGAAATTGCTTTATGACTTCTTATTCCATCTAGTGGCAGCAACAATTCTAACAACAGAAAGACTAAAATCAGGCTACAAGTAAACTCATTATTAAGGTAACTTTTTACCAATTTTTTGATCTTCATTAGCTGGAGTTATTGAATCCAAGGCTGGAAGGCACCGAAGCAGGGCACAGCCCCCTCCCAAAACAATGCCTTCTTCAACAGCAGCTCGTGTAGCATTAAGGGCATCTGTAACTCTGTCTTTCTTTTCATTCACTTCAACATCACTTGTCCCACCAACCTAAAGATTACAAAAGAATTCCAGTTAGTATGGCTTCTCCCATTCAAGAAGCTGACTGCCAAGAGACATTAAAAAGCACCTAGTTTACTTAAAAAGCAATTTTAAAAAGGTTGCCTATTTGTTACAAGTAACTACGTGATTAAACAGCTAATAGTGTCTCAAGTCAGACTCTGGACTGATTATTAACAAAACATCTGTTCCCACACAACTCACCCACTACAAGTTCTATTCTGGTTTTAAGGAAGGAATGTTTCAGTAAAGAAATTTTATATAATAAGTATCTCCACAAGGAAGTTGATTCCCTAAATATTTTGGTTACATACCACAGAAATAGTCATCTTGGGCTTAGAACCCAAGAAGCTTATTTATAACAATGAATCTTACCTTTAGCACAGCAACACCATCTGAGAGTTTTGCCAGACGTTCATTCAATTTTTCCTTTTCATATTCACTAGTTGTAATATCTAACTGCTCGATGATTTCTTGAATACGCTTGTCAATTTGAGCCTTGTCACCTTTTCCTTTCAAGAGCATGGCATCATCTTTGGTCACAATGACCTCTCCAACTTTTCCTAAGTCATGAGGCTGAACATCTTCAAGATTTAGAGTTAGTCCTTCTTCTCCAAATACCTATAAAAACATTTTAAAGAATGAACAAATTACAGATTACAGCTTTTTTCATTACACCAAGTTCATTAATAATATATCCTACAGGTGCTTTGATAAAAGAAACATCTTGCAATACTGTGTTTCTTTGAAATGTGAGATTTCGAGACCAAAGCTAGACTAAAAACAAAGTCTGAATATAGTCTTTCATGACATTTCCAACTTCTCACTTAATTCTCAATTATTAACTCTGAGAAAACTGTGAACTCAGAAAACTTATCTAAGGCCATACTTTTGGTGCAACCAAAACTAGACCTTAGGCCTAACTCTTAGATCCCATGTCTTTTCTAGTACATTCTTGAAAACAGGTTAGTCAGTAAGCCCATTCTTGGGCCAGACTCTTGGCGAGTTAAAGAAAGGGAACTTATCACTATTTAACTATTTAATCTCTACCTCCCAAACATCTAAAACACAGATTAAGTAAACATTTCAGATGGTAGTATCTGACTATGAAAATGTGAATTCTGCCTGTAAATTTCAGACCAGGATGTATAAATAACATTCAGTAAACCAAAATCACATTTTACTTACTGCACCACCAGTAGCAATAGCCATGTCTTTAAGCTGGTTCTTTCTATTGTCACCAAAACCTGGAGCTTTGACTGCTACAACCTGAAGACCAACTTTCAGCCTGTTAAGAAGTTAATAAGATTTAAATTTTATAAAAATGTCTGTCTACTTCAAGTTCTGACAACTAAGGTTACTTAGGAAACTGCACTTTAAAAAGATTTTTTTTTTTTTTTTTGCTCCCTAGCAACTTTTGGTCAAGTTGAGACAGGAAAGGGCACTTTTCCATTTATCCATATTTGCCAGTATCTGCTTACCTTAATAAACTACTAACTTTACATGCTGACCTTTCCAGTTGAAAACATGTACACAGTGATACTATTTTATAGTTCGTGAAAATCAGAATTACTATATATTAAATTTGGAGATCATCTAACCAGCATTTACCCTTAACCCATGAGTTCCATTTAGTATTAGATTAAGTTGCTACTAAAGTCAAGATTGAGCAGTTTCTTCTTTTTTATTGAGGTATAGTTGATTTACAATACTATATATTTCAGGTATATAACACAGTGACTCACAATTTTTAAAGTTACATACTCCATTTATAGTTATATAATACTGGCTATATTCTGAGCAAGCAGTGTTTTTAATTCAGTTCGTTTATAAATGTAAATATTCCTGAGAACATTATTAAGCTTACCTACATTTTAATCAGGTAATGAATATTCAGAATATACAATTTTAAAAATACCCATTTGAGACCAGACTGAAATGGAAGGAATGTACAGACTAAGAACTGGTCAATTTTATTAAGGAGCCAAATAAAAATCAGAGGGTTAACCTCTGATGATATGCGAAGTAAACTGGAGATCCAACTTTACAGCTACCAGTAAAATGGCTCAATGAAAACTCGACTCTCATTTCTGATGTACCTCAGTTCTAAGATTAGGAATAATATGTATTTTAACAACGCCCTAAAATTCTGTTTATAGCGTTAACACTACCTATCTTAAAGTAAAAACTAATACATTAAACTATAGATTAAAAAAATTAAAAGAATAGACCTCAACTTACTTTAGGTTGAGTACCAATTTCTCTATTTCAGACTACTCATTAACAAAATTTTCCTTTTAACAGATTATTCAGAATGGTAGCTGTTTACCTCTTCCCATGAAAAACTGTAATTGTGAAAATATTTTTTTCCAGAAGTCTTTTTGTAAAAGAAAGAATAAAACTCAGTCATTTATCTTCAAAACAACTGTAAACACTTAGGCTATCTTATGAGAAAGTTGCACAAAACATTAAGGACTCTGGGACCCCATTCAAAAAAAGACAGAATCATAACTGGACCAAGGGTTCATGAATCACACTAATATTATACAAACACAGGTAGTTCAATGTGAAGGTACATAACGGAGATTTCAAACATCAATACAAATAACTGCCTTCCACACAGAAACGTAAACCAAATACCACTGCCTATTACCTATTCAAAACGAGTGTACTTAGAGCTTCTCCATCCACATCTTCAGCAATTATGACCAAGGGCTTACGGTGAGCATTGGCAATTTCAAGAGCAGGAACAATGGACTGGACACTAGAAATTTTCTTTTCACTTAACAGAACATAGGCATCTTGGAATTCACATTTTTGACCTGCAAAAGCAAAGAAAATTTCTAACCAACTTTAGAACATTATCCTGAAAATGACTGCAATTTAGAAAAACCTCTAAACCAAAGCTCCAGTACACTTTAAAAGTGATCAATGAGTTCGTGTTTTTACTTTCATTTCTCATATACATGAACTTTCTTTTATTTATTTATTTATTTACTATTATTGATCACTGACTGGGTGCCATGTTCCAGACTCTTGGGGTAGATCAGTGGGAAAAAAAGTGAAAAAAAACCTCTGCTCTTTAGAAGTTTTCATTCAAATAGGGGAAGAAAGTAATAAATAATAAGAAATGTATAACTATTATAAATAATACATAAGTGAATTTGCCATTACTGCCTCAGTCCCCTGGTGAGCGCTCAGTCTGCTTCTAAAGGTGTTGGATCACAACCTTTTCCATTGTGTCTGATGATGCTTTCTTCCAATTTGCATTTTTCTCCTCATCCCTGTTCAGATGCAATGGATGTGTGGTGGTCTAGTTTAGGGGCACCAGCTCCTTTCTGCTTAACGGTAAGTTGTTCCAAGTAGATAATTTATTCCAGAATCATCTTGTCATAATTATTCTACACCAAATTTATATTTCTCTGCTCACCCTTAAAACCTGTCTAACTTCTTGCTCATGCCAGTCCACACTGGTGCAGCCGTGCAGCATTTTCCAGTGTGTTCCATATTACTCTAAGTCCAAGAGACAGACCATGAGAAAAGTGTTCAGTAATCAAATAAGTTTAAGAAAATCCACATTCTACATCACCTATTTGGAAACTCACATTGTATATGATCATTTTTAAGCCTCTGAGAAGTCTCACAGTAAGAAATTGTTTAACTCTGTTCACTCAGCATGTCCAACACTTACTTTACCATAAAATAGAAACTTGCTCACATTCTACAGAACTAGTGTTTCAGAGCTTGACTTTGGGAAAATACTGAGTGGTCGACAGCATCATAAGCAAGAAATCCAAAGAAATGTGAGGAACGTATGAATTTACTTTTGAGATCTGACACTGACTAATGCCCTCGGGTTGTCACATAGCAAACTATGTTAAAAAAAAAAAAAAAACTTAGTTACTGATTTGCTCTTACCTTTTGATGTATTAATGAAGTATGGAGAGATATACCCTCTATCAAACTTCATGCCTTCAATAATTTCTAATTCATCATTCAGTGTTTTTCCATCCTATGAAAAGTCAAAGAATTCATTATGTGAATTTCATTAAAGAAACAAAAATTGTATAGACCAATTAATAGTCCCCGCTTCTCATAAGGAATTCCAGATAGGAATATGCAAATGTCCCAGAGCATCCAACTCCACTTCTGCAAGAATACATGTATGTATCTGAACTAATTTTTACAGCTAGAAGGCAGTATCATCTAAGTTAGGATGGATTTACTCCCGAAGGCAAAGGTTAATAATTCACACAAAACACAGAAGGCTCTCTATTCTATACACGTGCCAATATCACATACGAAAGAATGATACGGAATACTTTTGGAAACACATATAGATCAAATTTTTATATTTATAAAACTCAGATTATCAGACACCTCATTCCTATGTGTCATTAAAAACACACTTGCCTTTACTGTGATAACGCCCTTTCTTCCAACCTTTTTCATCGCATCAGAAATGATGTTGCCGATTTCTTTGTCTCCATTTGCAGAAATTGTAGCAACCTGAAACAATCAAATTACTCTTCCAAATTGAAAGGCTACTGTCCTCAATCAACTCCCCTCCCTTTTCTCAGTAACTTCCAAATTGATAGATCCTTGGTGGGAAGCTAGAGGGAGGGTGATGGTGGCGATGAGAAAGAGGGAGGGGATTTTATGGCATAATAATTGTAATGAAGTATTGATCCTGTTTTCAATTTTTTAAAAAATCCAGTATTTGGCCACATTATTTTTGAAAGATATGAAATAAACACACAATTATTCTTTTAAACAAAAACAGAAAAGAGGAAATTCCTGGTGGTCCTGTGGTAAGCACTTGGTGCTTTCACTGCAGGCGCCCGGGTTCAATCCCTGGTCCGGGAACTAAGATCCCGCAAGCCACGTGGCATGGCCAAAAAAACCCCCCCAAAAAACAAAAAAAGAAAGAAAGAGAAAAGAGAAGGAGGCTGACCCTGTTACTTTCTTCCCCTTGGCAAATGTAGCAATATTAGAACATGACAAAAATTACACACCTTTGATAAATGGCCAAAGAACATTTACTACACATACAAATGAGTTTTTACTCAGTTATGTAGAACTAAAATGACAACTCATTAAGAGTCAAATTATGGGGACTTCCCTGGTGGTCCAGTGGTTAAGACTCTGCACACGGCTTCCAACCCTGGTCAGGGAAATTTCCAAATGCATTAGCAGTAAGGAAAATGCTTCCAATGTTGGTGACTGGGTAATGTTATTCTGATACTGTTGTGTAATTATGGAATAAAATCACGCTACTAAAAAAAACTAACTTTATAAAATCCATACCTGGGCGATCTCTTCCGGGGTTGTCACAGGTTTAGACTGCTTCTTAAGTTCAGCAATTACAGCATCAACAGCTAACATCACACCTGGTTCAAGAATAAATATTATTCTTGAATTATATGCTTATCCTCTCGTGGCTCCACATCAAGTAGAAATTCTGATTCATGTTAAGTGTTTCAATGCCTTAACGCTTATGCACTGCTTCTGTACCAGTACTTTTCCTAATCACATGGGACTCAGATGGCATGCACTGAAACAGAAACTTTAAAACCTGTTTTAAAAAACCCCATCTGAATATGTATATGTATAATTGATTCACTTTGTTATAAAGCAGAATCTAACACCATTGTAAAGCAATTATACTCCAATAAAGATTAAAAAAAAAAAAAAAAAAAACCCATCTGACATCCTGGGTGACTTGGTTCCTCATTTAGCCCTAAAGTAAAACATCAAAACTGTATCATCTCTCTCTGCTCTAATCCCCATTAAACTTATTACTTTCAAGGTGAATGGTACATGCTGTAACTTCCAATTAACTTGGTTTGTGGGAGAAGAGGGCCAGGGGACAAAGACACAGGGATGGATGACTGTGGACAACAGGCAATGTCTTAGTCAGATTTTCCTCTTTGCCACCCAGCACAGTGCCCACCACATAGTCAGGAATTCGATCACTACTCAGTTTTTTTTTTTTTTTTTAAGATTTTAAAAGATTTTTTTTTTTAGGACAGAGGAGAAACAAGGAAGAGTCAACTTTCTAATACAATTTAACAGATAGTTCAAAATACTGTGGTGACAAGGAAGAGACATTCCTACCTCTCCTGATTTCCACTGGATTAGCACCTTTGCTAATCTTCTCGAAGCCTTCCTTGGCAATGGAGCGTGCAAGTACAGTAGCAGTAGTGGTGCCATCCCCAGCCTCTTCATTTGTGTTATTGGCAACATCTTGAACAAGTTTCGCGCCAATATTTTTATATTTATCTTTTAAGTCAATGGACTTTGCAACAGTCACA
>RJWK010026840.1:0-26801 GCA_004363435.1 Platanista minor | reverse complement strand
TTACAAGATAATTGACTATATTCCCCATGCTGTACATTTCATCCCCATGACTCACTTATTTTGTAACTAAAAGCTTGTGCCTCTTAATCTCCCTCACTTATTTCATCTATCCCCCAACCCCCCTTCCCTCTGGCAACCACCATTTTTTTCTCTGTATATATGAGTCTGCTCTGTTTTACTATGTTTGTTCATTTGTTTTGTTTTTAAGATTTCACATAAAAATATAATCATACAGCATTTGTCTTTTTACGTCTGACATATTTCACTCAGCATAATACCCTGTAGGTCCATCCATGTCACAAATGGCAAGATTTCATTCTTTCTATGGCTGAGTAATATTCATATATATATATGATATATATGTGATATACATATATATCACATCTTCTTTATCCATTCATCTATAGATAGACACTTTGCTTCCATATCTTGGCTATTGTAAATAATGCTGCAGTGAACATAGGGTGAATATATCTTTCTGAATTAGTATTTTTGTTTTCTTCAGAAAAATATGCAGGGGAGGTATTGCTGCATCCTATGGTAGTTCTATTTTTAAGTTTTTGAGGAGCCTCCATACTGTTTTCCATAGTGGCTGTACCAATTTATGTTCCCACCAACAGTGCACAAGCGTTGCCTTTTCTCTGCATCGTCACCAACACTTGTTACTTGTCGTCTTTTTGATAATAGCCATTTTGACAGGTGTGAGGTGATATTTCACTGTGGTTTTGATCTTCATTTCCCTGATAATTAGTGATGTTGAACATCTTTTCATGTGTATGTTGGTCTCCTGTATGTCTTCTTTGGAAAAATGTCTATTCAGGTCCTCTGCCCATTTTGAAATTTTTTTTTAATGTTGAATTGTATGAGTTCTTTATATATTTTTGGATATTAACATCTTATCAGACATGTCATTTGCAAATATCTTCTCCCATTCAGTAGGCTGCCCTTTTGTTTTTTTTGATGGTTTCCTTCACTGTGCAAAAACTTTTTAGTTTGATGTAGTCCCAGTTGTTTATTTTTACTTTTGTTTTCCTTGCCTAAGACACATCCAAAAAAATATTTCTAGGACAAATGTCAAAGAATCTACTGCCTGTGTTGTCTTCTAAGACCTTTATTGTTTCAGGTCTTATATTTAAGTCTTTAATCCATTTCAAGTATATTTTTGTAGATGCTGTAAGAAAGTGAGTGTTTTGCATGTAGCTGTCCAGTTTTCCCAATACCATTTATTGGAGAGGTTGTCTTTTCCCCATTGTATACTCTTGCCTCCTTTGTTGTAGATTAGTTGACTGTATAAGTGTGGGCTATTTCTGGGCTTTGTATTCTGTTCCATTGATGTATATGTCTGTTTTTGTGCCAGTACCATACTGTTTTTTTTATTACTGTAGCTTTGTAGTATAGTTTGAAATCTTCGTCTACAATTTTGTTCTTTTCTTTTCAAGATTGCTTTGGCTATGCTGGGTCTTTTGTGTTTCCATACACATTTTAGAAGTATTTGTTCTAGTTCTGTGAAAAATGCCACTGGAATTTTGATAGGGATTGCATTGAATCTGTAGATTGCCTTGGTTGGTATGGCCATTTTAACAATATTAAGTCTTCCAATCCATAAGGCCAGTACGTCTCTTTATTTGTTTGTGTTGTCTTCAATTTCTTTCATCAATATTGTGGTTTTCCAAGTACAAGTCTTTTACCTCCTTAGTTAGATTTATTCTTAGGTATTTTATTCTTTTGGATGCAACTGTAAATGAGATTGTTTTCTTAATTTCTCTTTCTGACAGTTTTGTTATTAGGATATAGAAATGCAACAGATTCTGTATTTTTGATTTTTTTTTTCTGTAACTTTATTGAATTCATTGATGAATTCTCGTAGTTTTTCGGTGGCATCTTTAGGATTTTCTATACATAGTATCATGCCATCTGTAAACAGTGGCAGTCTTACTTCCTTTCCAGTTTGGATTCTTTTATTTCTTTTTTATGTCTGATTGTTGTGGCTAAGACTTCCAATACTACGTTGAATAAAAGCAGTGAGGATGGGCAACCTTGTCTTATTCTTGATTTTATAGGAAATGCTTTCAGCCTTTCTCCTTTGAGTATTATGTTAGCTCTGGGCTTCCCATATATGGCCTTTATCATGTTGAGGTATGTCCCCTCTTTACCCACTTTATTGAGAGTTTTTATCTTAAATGGATGTTCAATTTTGTCAAAAGCTTTTTCTACATCTCTTGAGAGGGCCATATGGTTTTTATTATTTAATTTGTTAAGTGGTATTAATTGATTTGTGAAAAATAAACTTTTTACTTTGAGATAATTGTAAGCTCACATTCCACTTTCTTTTGGCCCTGTGAATTCTGATGAGAAATTATCTGTCATTAGAGTTGTTTTTCTCGTATATAAAGAAAAAGTGTCTTTTCTCTCTGGCTGCTTTCAAGGTTTTCTCATTGTCTATAGTTTCCAAAAGCTTAATTATGATATACCTTGGCATGGATTCAGCTTCTTGAATCCGTAGGTTTATGTATTTTGCCAAGTTTGGGAATTTTTCAACCATTATATTTGCAAGTACTTCTTTTTTTTTTTTTTTCCTGGCCATGCCACGCGGCATGTGGGCTCCTAGTTCCCCAACCAGGGATCGAACCCACACCCCCTGCGTTAGAAGCACAGAGTCTTAACAACTGGATGCCAGGGAAGTCCCTACAAGTACTTTTAAAGTTTGATTTTTTTCTCCTCTCCTTCTGGGACACTGATGACACAAATGTTAGTTCTTTTGGAATAGTTCCACTGTTCCCTGAGGCTCTGTTTATTTATTTTACCATTTTCTCTCTGTTGTTCAAAATGAGTAATTTATATTGTTCCATCTTCCAGTTCACTGATTCTTTTCTCTTGTCTTCTCTCTTCTATTTTTGGACCCATTCACTGAGGTTTTCATCTGGGTTATTGTACTTTGCAGTTCTAAAATTTATGTGGTTCTTTTTTTATTTCTTTACTGAGGTTTTCTATTTTTTTTATTTGTTTCAATTGTGTTGGTAATTTGTCATTGAAACATTATTATTATGGCTGCTTTAAAATCTCTGTCGGGTAATTCTAATGTCTCTGTCATCTTGGTGTTAGTATCTATTGATTGTCTTTTTCCATTCAGTTTGAGATCTTCCTGTTTCTTGGTATAATGAATGATTTTTTAGTTGAAAATTGGACATTTTCAGATTATTCTATGTGACTCTGGGTCTTTTTCAAACCTTCTGTTTTAATTGGCTTTTTTGGACTGTTAACTTGCTTTTTTTTCCAGTACAGGAAACTTCTGTACCCATTACTGCCAGGTAGAGATAGACATCCAGGTTCCCCATCACTGAAAGGTGTTGGGGGCTCCTCTTTACCACTGGGCAGTTCTGGTTTCCCATGTGGTCTCCAGTGACACCATGGGTGCTGGCCTCGTTGCTGCTGGGCAGTGGTCAAAGTCTTGACTCTCCACTAGGCTTCCTCTGGTGAAGGAGGAGTGCTTCGTTACTGCTGGGTGGAGGCAGAAATCCAGATGCCCCCCGGGTTTGCTAGACTGCAACTTTCTTCATTCTTTGGTTAGAGAGAGAGGTTTTTTTTTTTTTTTTTTTGCGGTACGCGGGCCTCTCGCTGTTGTGGCCTCTCCCGTTGCGGAGCACAGGCTCCGGACGCGCAGGCTCAGCGGCCATGGCTCACGGGCCCAGCCGCTCCGCGGCGTGTGGGATCTTCGCGGACCGGGGCACGAAGCCGCGTCCCTTGCATCGGCAGGCAGACTCTCAACCACTGCGCCACCAGGGAAGCCCGAGACAGAGGGCTTTTGTTGGGGCTTGTAGTCTGTTCCCACTGGCCTTTCTAAGTTGCTGGATTCTTCAGCTCCAAGTCTGGTATGTATGAGACACACACACACACACAAAACCAAGGGCACTTACCACTGTGTTTTTTCTCAGGTCCCAAGGTCCCCAGCCTGTCTGCCTTTCAGTCTTCTTATGTTTGTCTTATATATAATGACTAAAGTTTTTAGCTGTCCTAGTTGTCCTTAGTGGGAAGAGTATGGAACAGTAGGGCTACTCCATCTTCCCAGAAGAGAACATGCCACGTATTCTTTTCTAAAATAAAAGTCCCATGAAAATGTTCAAAGTTATAACTTACTCATCTGTGCTGTCCCTTTCAATCAGTTTTTCCTTAATCCAAAGTATTCCTAAAGTGACTGAGATGGAGATTCACAGTCTAAAATGTGTTTTTATGATTTTTAATAAATCTCACAAGTAAAAGGGTGGATAAGTTTAGGAAAACTGTGCTAAGCAGTTTCCTTTACTGCTGAATTTCTGAGGACTTTTAATGTTAGTGCATATTCCAACTTTCCCAGGTAATACATTCCTGAACAGGGGAATCGCCTGATAGATTTGTTATTTAGAGGAGCAGGCAGGTGGTGATATACATAATAATATAGATAACTAAGTGAAGTATAATTTAAAAATTTTTGCATTAAGATTAAAATAATATTCTCACCCCACCCACCAATAGACAAAAGTATATATTAATATGCATGAAAGAAAGTAGAGACTTTAAGTCACGTTGTGGGAAGATTCTTTCATTAGACCAGCATGTACCACTCCTGGTTTCATTCCCTTACCCCATCCCTATCTTTGGAATATCTTGTTAGTTTTCAGAGATTTAGAACACACTTTCTGGGCTCTATCTCCAAGATTCCTTAATGACCCCTCCATATAATTAATGAAATGGAGACGTTGAAGGAGTAATATGATGACTGAATGGAAATTAAAGGCGCGTTTGAAGGTCACTCTATGTTGGGTTTCAATTAAAAAACAAACAAGAAACAATGGAATGCTCTGGTAACCTTGCAGAGAGGCGCTGTTTTCAGCCTTCTGATAAACTAGTCACTCTGGGCTTTGACTGCAGTAAAGATTTGATTAATAAAGAAGACTCATCAGAAGTAATCCGATGTATTATGAATTGAAAGGTGATTTCTTACAGTGACATGTTGTATAGCTGGGCAAAGAAAATCGTATGTTTTCCTTCCTTTGGTACAAGTTTGAAGGGGGAGCAGAATGCATAAAGTGGAAGAGGAAAAAGAGGACCCCTAAGGAAGGATGTGGTGAGACGGTGTAACCGAAGAAATTCCATGTGAAGGAAATGACAAATTCTACATTGTCATTGTGCACAAAAGCATCCATTTGTCTGGGCCAAAGATTACATGTTTGTGCTGGAGCACTATACATGCTCCTTTCTGAGTTCAAAACCATTTTGAAAGCTGAAGAGGACAGTTGGTTCCTTTCCTTAAATTACAGTTTTCATTTGGCTTATGAACCAACGTGGTATGTTTTCCATACCATCTGGCTCGTCTTCTTGCTCTTGCCTAAAATCACAGGCACAGGGCTTGGAAGGGAGCCTCCGGGCATTTAGTGAGCCTGTGGCCATCATGTAGGAACATTCAAATTTCCTAAAACCATCCTCTTTAAATGTATCCCAGTAGTTAGGAAGGAATAGTCCAAAACATCTTAATGCAAACCTTTTCTGTTTTCAAATGCTTGTGGAAAATTTCAAACCTGTAGAAATACAGAGGGCAGTAAAGCAAACTTCCATGTACCTCTCAATCAGCTTCAGCAATTAACAACTTTTAGCCAGTCTTGTTTCTTCTATACTTCTGTTCCCACCCAGCATATTTTGAGGCATATCCCAGGCATCATGTCATTTCATTTATAAATATTTCGCTACATACCTCTACAAGTACTTTCATCAGGAGGCACACGTTACCTGGCTGTCTCCCTTTTTGTAAGGTTAACAAGTATTGATGACCATTGTCTAGATCTATTAATTCATTAGGGGTGCAGAATGATGATATTATTTCATTGACTTTTAATCTCCCTTTAGCAATAGAATGACTTACATCCTGGTCTTCCCTCTCCCAACAAGAATCAAGGACCTATTCATATTTTTTTAGTAGCTAAAGAAATCTCAGTTTTTCACAAATCTTTGAGTACAACTTAGAATTAATGTTCATAAACTTTAAAATTTTTTTTAATTGATTAATTTTTACTGAAGTTTAGCTGATTTACAATGCTGTGTCAGTTTCAGGTGTAGAGCAAAGTGATTCAGTTATACATACAGATATATCTATTTTTTTCAGATTCTTTTCCATTATAGGTTATTATAAAATACTGAATATAGTTCCCTGTGCTATACAGTAGGTCCTCCTTGGTTATCTATTTTATATATAGTCGTGTATATATGTTAATCCCAAACTACTAATTTATCCCTCCCCTCCCCTTTCCCCTTTGGTAACAATAAGTTTGTAGACTTTTATCAACAAGTTCCTTGACACAGCTACATGGGTTTAGAATTAAGGTCATGTGTTCCTGAAATACAAGAATCAAAGTAATCTATTTCTTCTTAATAATGTGGTACATTTATAACTTTAAGTCATAAGAAAAATTCATCAATTAATCAATTCAACTAGTAAGCACCAAAACAACTTATAGGTTATTGGTTAGGGAGTTAGTTGGTATTTTTTAAGTATGATTTGGCAAGATCTCTCAAAATTAAATATGCAGAAAAACCTATGAACTAGAAAGTCCTTTCTATGAACTAGAAAGTCCACTTCTAGGAAATTTATCCCATAGATAATTTCCAAGGATATACAAACAAACTGTTCATTGAAGTACTATTTATAATTAAAAAAATGAGGGGAAAACCCCTCAATTTCCTTAGCAGAAGACTGATTAAATAGTTTTACATCACAGTAGATGAACTACTATGACATTTTTCCAAAGTATTAAGTAAATCTCTACGTACTGATATGGAGAGTTTACAGTCTGTGAACTCAGTGTTTGTGGCCTGGCAGGAAATGGAATTCTGTTACTATGAACTGTATACAATCCTACAATTTTTTAAAAATGAAAATGTATTATTTTTTAATAAAAACAAAATCTAATAAGTAATCTACAGCTTTAGATAAGATGGGGAAAAGGAATTCGATGGAAGCTCAGTATTTCTGTTAAGGACATTTGATGCGCATGCAGAATCTTATGGTTGGCGATTGTTAAATCATGAGGGACAGTCTCACTTTTAATGCTGAGCATAATTAACCAATGACAGTGGACAATGATTAGGAGCTTTAGCTCTTTGGATTGATGATTCATGTCAGCTGGACAGAGCTCAGAGCACTGGGTTAGGGCATGATGTTATGTAAGTGATAGAGGGACCAGTGAGTTCTAGCTGGAGAATGATCAGAGATGAGATGGGGAGATTCAAGCTTGACTTTTGTACATTGGGATGGACAGGACAAATGTGACTGGCATTTCAGACAAAGATGACAAAGATATAATTATATGCTTGGAGAAAGGTGAGCAGACTGCTTTGGTTGGCTGATGGGTTCATGCAGGTGCGGTTTGAAGGATATATCTGGAGCTTGAAACCTGGCTTGGGGGTGTGGCCTTTATTCTGCAGGCAACGAGAAGTCACTGAAAAGTTACAGTGTTCTTCATAACCTTTTTTTTAGATTCCGCATATATGTGTTAGCATATGGTATTTGTTTTTCTCTTTCTGACTTACTTCACTCTGTATGACAGACTTTGTGACCACCTAGAGGGGTGGGATAGGAAGGGTGGGAGGGAGACGGCAAGGGGGAGGAGATATGGGGATATATGTATATGTATAGCTGATTCACTATGTTATACAGCAGAAACTAACACACCATTGTAAAGCAATTATACTCCAATAACGATGTTAAGAAAAAACAAAAAATTTACAGGGTTGATCAGTGGAGGAGAGATTCACCGAACTGCCTTGAATCAGGGAAGAGTGATCGCTAATCATATTTTATAAGGCTACAGGCATGAAATCACCCTTGAGGCAAGAAGAGAAGACTATCCCCTTTTGTACTCTCAGCCAACAGGAGCTTTTAACACCTGCCTGCCAAAGGAAAACAGTGACAAGAAGGCTGTCACCTTTTGCCTTTTGCTTATTGCACTAAATGGCTATTTTAGTGAAAACTCCATTCTGGCTCTTAGCACCTCTAGTTGTTGTAAAGTTTTCCACTGGAGCAAGGAGAGATATCAGCTGACCACTTTAATCATCGGAGTGACTGTTAGCTTTCCACCTTCCTAATGAAATTCTCCAGTTGGCTGTGAAAAGAGCAGGAAGCCAACTATATTTAGCAAAGGAAAGCAACAAGTCTAAGCAGTGTGCAGAGAAAGGGGAAAAATAGAAGCACTAAGTCTTATGATTAGTGCAACAAACAGTACTGCTTACAATTTTCCATATTTTGTAACTGGCAAAAGCAGAATATTTTATTTTGCTTCTTAAACCAAAGTCAAGCCTACAGCTTCCCTCACTATTATGTCTAAATAAAATATTTTATTCAAGGGGCAGGGTGATTTTAGATTTCAAAAGAATGACAGAATAATGTGCTTTTTTGAAATAAACCAGCCAGTAAGTATGATCATGCTCATATTCAGTAATTTCTATTCGATTAAAGACATTTCAAATCAAGGAACTGGCATAATAAGTATTTCCAGTCAATTTCCTATAAGACTTCTACTCTCCCATAGTCCTGTATTAAATTTTCTCCATTTCTGTGAGTTCTAGCAATTTCACTTGAATTGAAAGTTTTAGATTGTATTCACAAGACTTAATGAGACTTGGAATATAATATTTTTTCATGCTTAGAATTTCAGATCCTTAGCAGGGTCTATTGTAACCTTTCATCACCACTCTGATATTTCCTGAGAAGCCTGTGTTTTGTTTAAACCTATAGAGGGAGGCATGGAGGAATTTACCAATTTATGAGATCAATTCTATTTTAATTGAAAAGTTCTTCCTTTTACTGGGCTGAAATCTTTCTTCTAATTTCCCCTTAGAAGCGCTGGCCTCTTCATAAAAATAGACACTATCTAAACATAATACATATTAGCTTTTCAAATTTTTGAAATAGGTATAATCTGTTCAGTGTAGATGTTTAATGGGCTCAGATAGTTTCCAGCCTTTTAACACATGTCCCACCTTTGATTCATAACAAGTGTATGGTCAACTCACCTTCCTAGATTTTAAATTAAAGGGCACAGATGTTGTACACCTGTGTGTTCAATTAGAGGAACAACTTTCTGACACTTTTCTACGGCATCTTCTTTGTGAAGACAAGAACCATTGCCGGGAGCACCTGGTCGATTCTTGCAGTATGGACTCACATTAGGCAGACCCAGAAAGTGTTTGCTTAAACCTTCAAAGGGATAATGTTTCTTCTTCATCTGTGGTTTTACTCTGCATCTCCAAAGTAAACAACTAAATTAAAAAAGAAAATTGAAAGGCTCTATGTTTACTCCAAGGCTAACAAATTGTTAGTTCATTAATTTGTCAAGCTATTCATATTTTTTAAAGTGTGGTTCAGAGTAGTTTTAAATACATACTTATTGTATTTAACTGCAAATTATCCTCCCTAGCATTGGGTTTGTTATTTTTCCACATCATTTCCTCTTTGGTAGGCTGCTGTAGTTGTTAACTTCAGGAAGTCCCTGAAAGCTTGATCAAAGGAGGATAAATTGAAAAATCAATAAAATAATGCTTAGAAAAATCAATAAAATAATGCTGAATCACTAGTCCCAGTGTCCTCATTATTCTTGTCAAGCCTCCAGGTGTCACCAGCGGACAATTATTAATAGAAAATCATCTTCCTGGATAATATAAAACACAAATCTTTCTTTAAGACATTTGTACTCTTTAAAAAGTCTAGTACCATGTGAGAGCAAAATCTGGCAGAAACGATTGGAGTAAATCTTGAACTTTTTCTTAGTATAGGTTTAAATTATATTTGCTTACCATTGGTAATGCTAGTGTTCATTTTAATATGTAAACCTCTCACTTCCTTTGTGACATTTTTCAGTGTTTACATAATTATAACTGGGTGTTCTGAGCTCTCCCTCAGGAAAGGCTTGTGTCATATTTTAACACGTGTCTAACCCCAAATCCTAAATACACAACTACTATATTTAAAAAGGGAGGGAATTGTGTGGATCCTCCATGGGTGCCAGAGTGGCATCCACAGACTACAAAGTATATAATTCTTTTCCAATTTGTAAACAACAGAAGTCATCAGAATTTTGGAAACCTTTAATTGCCCTGTTACGCCCTGGGTCCATCTAAGGGTTGAGTTCATAATGAACTCAACATACTCAGTAACCCTTTAACTAGCTCCTCCTGGCAGGGGCTTCTCCTGGCTTAGACAGACCGTGCCAGTCCTTTTCCACATGGGTGGCTGTGGATGGCAGTTGGGATCAAGTCTTCAATTTCACTCTAGAAAGTTCTCCCTCATCATCTACACCCTCAGCAATCTTTTCCCTTCTTGAACAAGTGGCCATGCCTTGTTCACTTAGCCCTACATGCCTCTCTGCCAGCTCTTGGGTTGTTTCAACATATCCGTTAACTCGTTTTGCTCAAGAAGTTTACACGTATTTGTCTTGGTTGCCCAAGCAGACGCTAACTTCTTGAGCACCTTAACTCGTTTGATTCCCCACATTTTTTAGTTTACGTGTTCAATGAATAATTATTAATTTTACTCTTTCTGGCACAATTTGGACCAGCTTTATTTTACCATCAGTTTTCCTACTATTATTGTATGTATAAAGTGCTTTCATAAAAGCATGCATTTTTGATATAATACAGTGTCATAGTCTTCACTTAGGGAGAAGCCTTCTTAGACTTCTGAGTATAGCAATATAGAGTTTTGTGATCTTAAGAAACTGTTTTTCACTGTTTTCCTACATCGGCTTGGAATACCGCTTCCTGATTTATGAGGGCAAAGCAAGTAAAGAGTACGTGTTTTCATAAGACATTTTTGCTCTAAGTGGCACTTCTCAAAAACACCATGATTCTATGATTTTGGGTTGTCATATTTATTTTAAGTCACTGTTAGGAAAAGTTCCATATTACAATAATGAAAACTAAGTGCTTTAAGATAAATGTTGGCCCTTGTTGGAGGAATTAATAAAAAGCTGCAAACAATTTCCCCCTTTCCCTACTTACTCCCTTCCTGTATTTTATGCTGTCCTTTTCCTTTACATTTTATAACAAATCATTTGCAAAAAAGTAGCTGGATGAGAACTTTATAGAACTTGAACCTCAGCTCTGCGGTCAGTGCTACATGTGGGAGAGGAAAAACTTCATGAGCAGACCCAGCCTCAAGAGTTAGAACACAGGGCTTCCCTGGTGGTGCAGTGGTTGAGAGTCCGCCTGCCGACGCAGGGGACGTGGGTTCGTGTCCCGGTCCGGGAAGATCCCACATGCCGCGGAGCGGCTGGGCCCGTGAGCCATGGCCGCTGAGCCTGTGCTCCTCAGCGGGAGAGACCACAGCAGTGAGAGGCCCGCGTACCGCCAAAAAAAAAAAAAAAAAAAAAAAGAGTTAGAACACAGCCAGGAAGACAAGATTTACAGGCACATAAAAAGTATAGAATGAAATAAAGGCATAAAGTTATAGAACATAATTAGGAGCACAGTGAGTAAAATACAAGTATTACATTTTACATTCACATAACTTTTTTTTTAAACATCTTTATTGGGGTATAATTGCTTTACAATGGTGTGTTAGTTTTTGTTTTATAACAAACTGAATCAGCTATACGTATACATATATGCCCAATTCCCTCCCTCTTGTGTCTCCCTCCCTCCCCACCCTCCCTATCCCACGCCTCTAGGTGGTCACAAAACACTGAGCTGATCTCCCTGTGCTATGCGGCTGCTTCCCAGTAGCTATCTATTTTACGTTTGGTAGTGTATATATGTCCATGCCACTCTCACTTCGTCCCAGCTTACCCTTCCCCCTCTCCTTGTCCTCAAGTCCATTCTCTACATCTCTGTCTTTATTCCTGTCCTGCCCCGATGTTCTTCAGAAACATTTTTTTTTTTTTAGATTCCATATATATGTGTTAGCATACAGTTATGTTTTTCTCTTTCTGACTTACTTCACTCTGTATGACAGACTCTAGGTCCATCCACCCTGCTACAAATAACTCAATTTCGTTTCTCTTTATGGCTGAGTAATATTCCATTGTATATATGGGCCACATCTTCTTTATCCATTCATCTGTCGATGGACACTTAGGTTGTTTCCATGTCCTGGCTATTGTAAGTAGAGCTGCAATGAACATTGTGGTACATGACTCTTTTTGAATTATGGTTTTCTCAGGGTGTATGCCCAGTAGTGGGATTGCTGGGTCATATGGCAGTTCTATTTTTAGTTTTTCAAGGAACCTCCATACTGCTCACCATAGTGGCTGTATCAGTTACATTCCTACCAACAGTGCAAGAGGGTTCCCTTTTCTCCACACCCTCTCCAGCATTTATTGTTTGTAGATTTTTGGTGATGACCATTCTGACTCATGTGAGGTGAAACTGCATTGTAGTTTTGATTGGCATTTCTCTAATGATTAGTGATGTTGAACGTTTCATGTGTTTGATGGCAATCTGTATATCTTCTTTGGAGAAATGTCTATTTAGGTCTTCTGCCCATTTTTGGAGTGGGTTGTTTGTTTTTTGATATTGAGCTGCAAGGGTGGCTTTTAAATTTTGGAGATTAACCCTTTGTCAGTTGCTTCATTTGCAAATATTTTCTCCCATTCTGAGGGTTGTCTTTTCATCTTGTTTATGTTTTCCTTTGCTATGCAAAACTTTTAAGTTTCATTAGGTCCCATTTGTTTGTTTTTATTTCCATTTCCATTTCACTAGGAGGTGGGTCGAAAAGGATCTTGCTGTTTTTTATGTCATGGAGTGTTCTGCCTATGTCTTCCTCTAAGAGTTTGATAGTGTCTGGCCTTACATTTAGGTCTTTAATCCATTTTGAGTTTATTTTTGTGTATGGTGTTAGGGAGTGTTCTCATTTCATTCTTTTTATTTTTTTATTTTTTGCCGTACGTGGGCCTCTCACTGTTGCGGCCTCTCCCGTTGCGGAGCACAGGCTCTGGATGTGCAGGCTCAGCGGCCATGGCTCACGGGCCCAGCCACTCCGCGGCATGTGGGATCTTCCAGGACCAGGGCACGAACCTGCGTCCCCTGCGTCGGCAGGCGGACTCTCAACCACTGCGCCACCAGGGAAGCCCTCATTTCATTCTTTTACATGTAGCTGTCCAGTTTTCCCAGCACCACTTGCTGAGGAGGCTGTCTTTTCTCCATTATATATTCTTGCCTCCTTTACCAAAGATAAGGTGACCATATGTGCATGGGTTTATCTGTGGGCTTTCTATCCTATTCCATTGATCTATATTTCTGTTTTTGTGCCAGTACCAGACTGTCTTGATTACTGTAGCATTGTAGTGTAGTCTGAAGTCAGGGAACCTGATTCCCCCAGCTCTGTTTTTTTTTTTTTTTTTTTTCCTCAATATTGCTTTGGCTATTCAGAGTCTTTTGTGTTTCCATACAAATTGTGAAATTTTTTATTCTAGTTCTGTGAAGAATGCCATTGCTAGTTTGATAGGGATTGCATTGAATCTGTAGATTGCGTTGGGTAGTAGAGTCACTTTCACAATGTTGATTCTTCCACTCCAAGGAGTGGTATATCTCTCCATCTGTTTGTATCATCTTTAATTTCTTTCATCAGTGTCTTATAGTTTTCTGCATACAGGTCTTTTGTCTCCTTAGGTAGGTTTATTCCTAGGTATTTTATTCTTTTTGTTCCAATGGTAAATGGGAGTGTTTCCTTAATTTCTCTTTCACTGTTAGTGTATAGGAATGCAAGAGATTTCTGTAGAGTATTTTGTATCCTGCTACTTTACTAAATTCATTGATTAGCTCTAGTAGTTTTCTGGTAGCATTTTTAGGATTCCCTATGTGTAGTATCATGTCATCTGCAAACAATGACAGCTTTACTTCTTCCTTTCCGAATTGTATTCCTGTGTTTCTTTTTCTTCTCTGATTGCTGTGCCTAAAACTTCCAAAACTATGTTGAATAATAGTGGTGAGGGTCGACAACCTTGTCTTGTCCCTGATCTTAGAGGAAATGGTTTCAGTTTTTCAGCATTGAGAATGATGTTCGTTGTGGGTTTGTCATATATGGCCTTTATTTTGTTGAGGTAAGCTCCCTCCCTGCCTACTTTCTGGAGGGTTTTTATCATAAATGGGTGTTGAATTTTGTCAAAAGTTTTTTCTGAATCTATTGAGATGATCATGTGGTTTTTCTCCTTAAGTTTGTTAATATGGTTTATCACTTTGATTGATTCGCATATATTGAAAAATCCTTGCATTCCTGGGATAAATCCCATTTGATCATGGTGTATGATCCTTTTAATGTGTTGTGGGATTCTGTCTGCTAGTATTTCGTTAAGGATTTATGTTCATCATAAATAATGAATATCTATGTTCATCAGTGATATTGGCCTGTAGTTTTCTTTCTTTGTGACATCTTTTTCTGGTTTTGGTATCAGGGTGACAGTGGCCTCGTAGAATGTGTTTGGGAGTGTTCCTCCCTCTGCTATATTTTGGAAGAGTTTGAGAAGGATAGGTGTTAGCTCTTCTCTAAATATTTTATAGAATTTGCCTGTGCAGCCATCCAGTCCTGGACTTTTGTTTGTTGGAAGATTTTTAATCACAGTCTCAATTTCAGTGCTTGTGATTGGTCTGTTTATGTTTTCTATTTCTTCCTGGTTCAGTCTCAGAAGGTTGTGCTTTTCTAAGAATTTGTCCATTTCTTCCAGGTTGTCCATTTTATTGGCATAGAGTTTCTTGTCGTAATCTCTCATGATCCTTTGTATTTCTGCAGTGTCAGTTGTTACTTCTTCTTCTTCATTTCTAATTCTATTGATTTGGGTCTTTTCCCTTTCTTCCTTGATGAGTCTGGCTAATGGTTTATCAATTTTGTTTAACTTCTCAAAGAACCAGCTTTTAGTTTTATTGATCTTTGCTATCATTTTCTTCATTTCTTTTTCATTTATTTCTTCTCTGATCTTCAAGATTTCTTTCCTTCTGCTAACTTAGGGTTTTTAAAAAATTCTTCTTTCTCTAATTGCTTTAGGTGTAAGGTTAGGTTGTTTATTTGAGATTTCTCTTGTTTCTTGAGGCAGGAATGTATTGCTATAAAATTCCCTCTTAGGACTGCTTTTGCTGCATCCCATGGGTTTTGGGTCATCAGGTTTTCATTGTCACTGATAGCTGCGGCTCAAGCCTGTCTCTGGAGCTCGTTTAGGTTGTGCTCTGAATCCGCTCTCCTCACGCACCCAGAAACGATGGTCTCTTGCCTCTTCGGTAGGTCCAAACTTTTTCCCAGACTCCCTCCCGTCTAGCCGTGGCGCAGTATCCCCCTTCAGGCTGTGTTCACGGCACCAACCCCAGTCTTCTCCCTGGGATCCGACCTCCAAAGCCTGAACCTCAGCTCCCAGCCCCCACCCTGGCGGGTGAACAGACAAGCCTCTCGGGCTGGTGAGGTCTAGTAAGCACCAATGCTCTGTGTGGGAGTCTCTCCTCTTTGCTCTCTGCACCCCTGTTGCTATGCTCTCCTCCGTGGCTCAGAAGCTTCCCCCCTGTCATCCCCCGTCTCCACCCGCGAAGGGGCTTCCTAGCGTGTGGAAACCTTTCCTCCTTCATGGCTCCCTCCCATTGGTGCAGGTCCTGTCTCTATTCTTTTGTCTCTGTTTGTTATTTTTTCTTTTGCCCTACCCAGGTACTGGGGGAGTTTCTTGCTTTTTTCAAGGTCTGAGGTCTTCTGCCAGCATTCAGTAGGTGTTCTGTAGGGCTTGTTCCACATGTAGATATATTTCTGATGTATTTGTAGGGAGGAAGGTGATCTCCACGTCTTACTGCTCCACCATCTTGAAGGACCACCCACATAACTTCTTTCTCCAAGTTTCTCCAAGGAATTCAAGGTGTGAATTGTAGGTGCTAACAATGACTAACATTTACTCTATGCCATATGCGGAACAAAGGGCTTTGGATGCATTATTTATTTACTACCGCACAACAATCTTTCTAGGTAAGTACTACTATTATTTCTGCCTTAAAGGCGAGCACATCAAAGCCTACAGGAGCTAAATCACTTGTTCAGTATCACAGGGCTCTTAGGATAAAGTGTGCCCGAGTTTGACCTCATCTCTGTCTATGATTCAGACCCCATAGCTGCTCTCAACCTTATCCTTTGTTCTTCAAACTGCAGGTCCCAGCTCACTATTGTGTCATGAGAACAATTTAGTGGGTGACAACTATAATTTTCAGAAATAAAGTAAAATAAAAATGAGCAGAGTACATTCCACTTATTGTTTTTTGAGACTCCTGTGTGTAAGTGGACTGAGTCACGATGTGCAATGTAATGCTTAGTATGTGTTTGAGGCAAAGAAGTTTGAAAAGTACAGCCTCTCTGGGAAATCTTAATCAGGATTAAGAGATTTATTATTAGAAACAGAGATTTCTTATTTTTTTTTTAGTTGATGGTTGAAGAGGTTGAGGACCAGAAGAAAGGCAGGACGACTTTTTTTTTTTTTTTTTGCCACACCTTGCTGCATGTGGGATCTTAGTTCCCCAGCCAGGGATGGAACCTGTGCCCCCGACAGTGGAAACACATAGTCCTAACCACTGAACCACCAGGGAAGGCCCCCAGGACTACTTCTTAAAATGAGAAATATATGGAACTGGAACTTCAGTTTGGCTTCAGTTCTGCCAGCAAACTCACTGTACTATCCTAAAGGCTATGGTGAATGTAAAGATATTAAAAGTGCTCCTTCCCACTCCTCCCCACCCCTGGCTTCCAGTCTAGAGGAACAGGTAATGTTAATGGGGAAAGAGATGATGCCTAAGAGGGGGCCCTGAAGTATTATGAAGAGGCAGAGTACGTGTCACCTGAGTGACTTATTCTTTCGTGATTTGGGGTCTATTTGGAGAATGCTTTTTAAAATTTCGTGGGAGGGAGTTAGGAAAAGAATATGTCTAAAAAGTCTTCTTGGGGGAGGCAATAATAAAGAGCAGATTGTAAAACACTAATGTAGACCAGGGTAATTGGGAATGCAAAAACCTGAGAAGAAGTTATGGGCGGGGAGAGGTTGTGAATTAAAGGTCAAATTTAGTATGTACAGAAAAAATTAGAAGAGACAGAAAGAAAGGAGCTAATAAGTCAATGGGCTTCAGGTAAAACATTCAGGGGAGTATAGCAAGTAAGACCCGGGGTATCTGTGGGGAGAGAAGAAATAAATGCAAGAGAAACAGGGAAAGGGGGTTAAAAAATATTAATGTGGATTATGAATAAAACCCCTTTGACGATGGTCTAAAGAAGAAGTAAGGATTAGAATTACACTTACTTAGTTTTGACTTTTGAACTTCAGTGGTGGCATTAAGAAGTCAATTCTTTGGGATGAATAATCTGTGCTTTTTAAATATTATGTAAAATGCTACATAATACTGTTATCATAGGTTCTCTGGCACCCTCCTGTAATACAACTAGCTAAGCCCATATTATTTAGAAGCCACAGCAATTGATTGTGTTGCTTTGAAAGCAGGACCTGAAGAGACTGGGCCTCGTGAACCCTGGACTTTATTTGGGTTATGGAGTTTATATAATTATCTCAGAGTCATTTAGGCTGAATGGTCTGCAGGGTGTGTGGTTCATTTCTTTAGAGCTGCCTCAAAGACATTCGAGTGTATTCTGTGCAACTTTGAACACCTATCTGTATGAATGCCACCAGTCCAGAGAAGTCCAAAGATCTAGTGTCAGAGTATCTACAAGGGAACCAGGCACCCTCAGTTTTTTCTTGTCCTTAGCGGGGAGTCATGTCTTCTAATGGTGTAGAGAAATGATCCTTCAGAGATCTTGCTGCGAAATCAATGTCATTCTTGGGAAATGAGTTGAAGTCTACCTTGTTCCACTTACTAGCTTAAAATGAAGGATCCTCCTTCAAATGAATAGTAATATGGTCCGTCTCCCACTATCAGGGATGCGCTCAAAATCATTCATTGTATTGTGAATAAAGTCTTTTTGTTATCAGAGAAGGTTTACATCACTGTACTAAAGGATGAGGGTGTTTGTTAAATGGACTACAATACAATATGCCAAATTAGACTTCTCAAAAATAATGCCAGACCCCAAAGTCAGAAAGGCATAGGGCTTTTGCCTTAAATTAGGAGCATAGCTGTTGTAGTTCATTTAATAAGGAATGCCTTACCAATGATAAATCCCTGGACTACCTGAATCAATTATATAAATTAAAGGAGCAGAATATAGCTAGAATGAAATGCAACTGAGTTCTTTCTTACTACCTTTAAAAAGTGTAAGAATATTTAACATGAGATCTAGCCTTTTAACAAATTGTTCCTTTTAACAAATTGTTAAGTGTAGGATACAGTGTTGATAACTTAGACATGATGTTGTATACCCACCTCTCATCTTGCATGACCGAAACTTTATACCTATCAGAAAACAGCTCCCCGTTTCCCCCTCCCCCAGCCCCCAGCAGACACCAGTCTAC
Source organism: Platanista minor (assembly GCA_004363435.1). Taxonomy (NCBI): domain Eukaryota; kingdom Metazoa; phylum Chordata; class Mammalia; order Artiodactyla; family Platanistidae; genus Platanista; species Platanista minor. The sequence goes on along the minus strand of RJWK010026840.1, from coordinate 8,370 downwards.
CCTGCTTCCATGAGTTTTTTGAGGCTATTTTAGATACCTCATGTAGGTGGACTCCTTACTACCTTTAGGTTGGCATATGAGTGTTGGTATAGGAATGAGAGAGACAAGGGAGAAAAAGGAGCAAAATAATGGTCAAGGGCAGGCAGGGACTTTCCAGACATAGTTTGGAAATATTCCAAATTGTGTAGTTAAAAATAAATAATGGTTTTTGTAAATTTCTTTTTCCCAGTTGTGCATTGTCTGATGTGATCATGACCTTGTCAGCAAGTTCTATTTTCGTTGTGACTGGAAAATCTTTTACCTCATGCTCACTTTGGGGAAATTTTCGTCCTTACGGTTATAACTTCTTCCTTCATGAACTTGCCTTCTTCTGCTCTGTCTGAGAAGCTTCATGGAAAGTTCAACTCATTCCTTTAAGAGTTTCCTCCTCGGGGTCATTCTAACATTTCATTGTACTGTATACATTTTATTTTAGTAATTTCTGTTTCCCTTACAATAAATATTGTTCTTTATTGCTTAAACCTATGTTGTGAAGCAATATAGCTGGCCCAACCTCAATTCAGGTGGTATCAATATGATTGGCGCAGTGACAGAAGAATTCTGTCACTGGAAATGGAAAAAAATACCTGATATTTAAAAAATGGATTTTACGATGTCCCCAGTTTCTCCTGATACTATTAGGGAATTACTATCAATTAAACTTTGCTTTGTTTTGAAACTTTTTCAGGAATTTCAGAAAGTATCTCAAAATGATTTAAGGAAATCTGTGAGGTACCACAAATGGGCCCAGAAATGAATGGATTAGAAATATAATAACCTCACTCTGATACTCTCACTATTTGCACATACCAGATTTGTGTAACACTGTAAATTATCCTATCCTGGAGTAGTTAGGCAAGTGCATCAAGGTTAAGATCTACATTTAAAACTGGCTTCATTTTGGGGGGGAATGGGGACATTTATATGTAACTTTTGTACATTCTTCTGCATTATGATACATAGTTAAGCTCTATTCAATATGTAATTAGTCCCATGCTTAGTGCTAGAATAAAGAATATAGGAGCTACAAAGAACTAAGTGGTTTTCTGCCAAGGAGAAAATTATCACTGAAAAGATAAGAAACTGCTTCAGGGAATTAAAGAAATTTAGTTTCATAGCTAGTATACTCCTTTAAATCACCCATGTGTATTTTGGCAAAAACCTAAAACATGATGAGAAAATAAATTAACCTTCAGTTGTTCAATAGGCAGTATTTTTGTGACTGTCTACTGAATTAGACACGGTAGCCACAGGAAGCATAGGAAATGAGGTGGGATGGAGAGTGGGTTGGGATGATGCTAGTTCTGTCCTACTGTGTTTCAGTGAAGTTTTGTACAAAGTGGGCTTTAGGATGTTTGCTGAAACCCACGTACAGGAAATGTTTGGTTTGAACTTGAGGTAAAATAAGCTGCCATGTCCTGGACTTACTGGCTGGCCTCAGTAAGCCAGTCAGGAAGGAGCTATCTCCAGGAACCTCCCTGCCTCTCACCCACTGAAGAGGTCTTACTTTTATTGCCCAGCTAATACACCCCTTCTTGGCATCCGTAATCTTCTTAACCTTTGTCTATGGCCATACCACCCTGAATGCACCCGATCTTGTCTAAATCTTCTTCTTCTTTTATCTATGAGGAAGCAGATATTAAAAATATAAGAAGTTTTCATAACAAAAAGAAGAGACAAAGACAAAGTCTGTGACTTTTATATGCATCAGTTGGACCTGGTCGTACCTGAATAGCAGTGATCTCTTGCAGGGCTGGCTCCGTGGGCAGGTGGCTGGCCTGTGCTGTCACACAGACCCCATACTCAGAAGGGACACACACTTGGTTTAATGCGCTGCTGTTGCCATCTTGAAATTCTTAATAATTATCTTTGAACTTGTGTTTTGTAAGTCAAGTTTGATGGGACAATGCAGCCTGCTCTTGAGCAGATGACCTGTACAGGAGAAAAAGAAGGAGCTTTATAATTTAGTACCTTTCCCCTGCTTTCCCTGCTTTCATTTACATTGGGCTTCGCAAATTATGTAGCTGGTCTTGTCTCTGTAGATCTTTACAGTTTTTATCCTACTAATTATAGCACACCTTTTGAGAGTTTTCTCCTGTAAGTGGTCATGTTCATCTATTAAACTTGTATCATAATGTTTTGTTGCAAACATTCTTGAGACTAATAGCTAGGAGTAAGTTTATTAGAATCATTGTCTTAGTCTGTTTGAGCTGCTATAACAAAGCTACCATAGACTGGGTGGCTGAAACAACAAACATTTATTTCTCACAGTTCTGGAGTCTGGGAAGTCCAAGATCAAGGCAAGATTCAGTGCCTGGTGAGAGCACACTTCTGGTCCATAGACAGCCATCTTTCTGTAACTTCACATAGCATAAGGGGCAAGGGAGTTCTCTGGGGTCTCATTTATAAGGGCACTAAATTCCATTCTTGAGGACTATGCCCTCATGCTTAACCACCTCCTAGAGACCCCACCTCCTAACACCTTACGTTGGGGACTGGGTTTCAACATCTGAAATATCACATTGTTTTCACTGTAATATACAACCGTGGTAGCAAGGTTGTGGACAGAATTCTGCCATATACTTAAGAATTTATTAGCAAACTGACAAAAACAACCAAGGCACAAGAAGACCCCCACTTCGTCTTTTTTGCCTCTCTGACAAGCACTCTGCAGGAAGGATTCGCTCTTACTTAGGCAACTGCAATAGCATTCTGATGGCAGATCCAGCTAACCTTCTAGTTGGTTAGGAAACAGAATTCTCCATTCATTGGGAGGTTAGATGGCCTTTATCTAGAAGCATTAGGCTTCTGGGTGCATCAGATTCTTTTCCTCTGTGCATTCAGAAACGAGGTCCTTGTATGATCTCTCTAGCTTCGTGTGTGTTTCTATGGGTTTACCCTGTCTGGGCTTTACTTATTTTTCTGAATCTATAGGTATTGTCTTTTGCCAAATTTGGAAAGTTTTTAGCTGTTATTTCTTCAAGTGCTTTTCCAGCTTTGCCCTCTTTATTCCTCTCCTTGGATTTTCATGACACAAATGTTAGCTCTTTGATTATAGTCTCAACTGGTCTCTGAGACTCTTTTTACTTCTTCTCTGTTTTCTCTCTGTGTTCTTTGATTCTTTCCTCTGTCCCTTCTATTCTTCTATTGAGCTCATCCACTGAGTTTTTTATTTCAGTTATTATATTTTTTAGTTCTTAAATTTCTGTTTGTTTCTTTATATCTTCTATTTCTTTTCTGAGACTTCTTGTTTTTCATTTGTTTGCAGTGTGGGCATAAACTGGTTGTTGAAGCATTTTATGATGGCTGCTTTAAAATTATTTGTTAGATAATTCTAACATCTCTGTCATCTCAGTGTTGGCATCTATTTTTTCATGGCATGCCTTTTTTCATTCAGTTAAAGATCTTCGTGTTTCTTTGTATGATGAGTGACTTTCGGCTGAGTCCTAGATATTTTTATAATATATTCTGAAACTCTGGATCTCATTTAATTTCTGCTTTAACTGACTTTCAATGACTCCCTATGACTCCACACCAGCAGGGGAGGGGTATGCCCTGCCTCATCAGAGTCAGGTAAAGGTGGAAGCCCAGTTTTCTCACATGGGCTCTGGTTGACATCGAGTGTGTGTGTGTGTGTGTGTCTGTGGTTCCCCATTACTCCAGGCAGGGGTGAGATTTCTGGCTCCCCATGTGGTCTCTACTGGCACCATGGGTGGGTGACACTATCACCACTGAGTAGTAGCGAATGTCTCAACTCATTAGTAACCCTCCCTTGATAGCACCTCAGCAGGGAGGGGCTGGGTGGGAGTAGACCCAGGCTCCCCACTTGGTCCCCATTGACACCACAGGGCCAGCTCCCCACAGGCTGGCTGAGAGGAGAGTCTCAGCTCCCTTTCTAGCCTTCTCTGACCCCGTCCTGGGGTCGGGGTGCGGAGGGGGGCACCTCGTTACAGCCTCTTGAGTGTGGAAGTCTGGGCTCCCCTTGGCTTGCATTGGTGGGTGCTGGGACAGAAGTAGAGCCATTATTGTCTAAAATTTTCAGTCTTGCTGGGCAACCCCGTTCCTTTTCCTTTGACCAGAGAGGGTAGGTAGGCTTTTGTTGGGGCTCTTCTTGGTCTACTCTGGTTATCATTTCTGGGTTGCCAATATCTTCAGCTCCAAGTCTGAGACATAGGAGGCAAAAAGAAAACCCAGGGAATTTAACACCTTGTCATTCCTTGGGTCCCAGGGTCCCTGGCCAGTCTGCCTAATTCTCTCCACCTTTCAGCATTTTCACTGGTTTGTTTTACACATATGTCCATTATATATGTAACGTATGTCCATATATATTAGTTGTACTCAGCAGGGGGAATAGAGAAAAGTACCTCTAATCCATCTTCACTGAAGTAAAAGTCATCTATTATTGTAATTTTAAAAATCTTTTTAAAAGAGCAGTTTTAGGTTCACAACAAAATTGAGAGGAAAGTACCAAGATTTCCCATATACTCCCTCTCCCACCCATGGGTAATATCCCCCATTATCAACATCATTCACCAGACTGTACATTTGTTACCAGGGATCAACTTACATTGACCCATTACTCAAAGTCCAGAGTTTACCTTAGGTTTCACCCTTGGTGTTTTACATTCTATGGGTTTGGACAAATGTGTAATGACTTGTATCCATAATTATAACCTCATACCAGATATTTAAACCACCCTAAAAATCCTCTTTGCTCTGCCTATTCATGTCCCCCTCCCCAAATGATCTTATTGGTTCCATAGTTTTGCCTTTTCTAGAATGTCATATAGTGGGGTCATACAGTACATAGCCTTTGCAGATTGACTTCTTTCACTTAGTAATATGAACTTAAGTTTCCTTCATGTCTTTTTTATGGCTTGATAGCTCATTTCTTTTTAGTGCTGAATAATATTCCACTGTCTGGTTGTATCACCTTGTATTTATCCAATCACTTACTGAAGTACATCTTGGTTGCTTCCCAGTTTTGGCAATCATAAATAAAACCGCTATAAACATCCATGTGCAGGTTTTTGTGTAGACGTGCTTTCAACTTCTGTGGGTAAATTTCAAAGGGAGTGATTGCTGGATCATATGATAAGAGTATGTTTAGTTTTGGAAGATCTTGCCAAACTGTTTTCCAAAGTGGCTGTACCACATTGCATTCCCATCAGCAATAGAAAAGAGTTCCTGTTGCTCCACATCCTGGCTGGGTTGGTGTTGTCAGTGTTCTGGATTTTGGCCATTCTAATAGATGTGTACTGGTATCTCATTGTTTTAATTTGCATTTCCTGATGACATATGGTGTGGAGCATCTTTTCATATGCTTATTTGCCATTTGTATGTCTTCTTTGGTTGCACATCTGTTAAGGTCTTTGATCCATTTTTTTAATAGGTCATTTGTTTTCTTATGTTGAATTTTAAGTTTTTTGTATATTTTGGATAACGGTCCTTTATCAGATGTGTCTTTTGCAAATATTTTCTCTCAGTCTGTGGCTTGTCTTCTAATTCTCTTGACATTGTCTTTCACATACCAGAAGTTTTTAACTTTAATGGTCTAGCTTATCGATTATTTCTTTCATGGATTGTGTCTTTGATGTTGTATCTAAAAAGTCATTGTCATACCCAAGGTCATCTAGGTTTTCTCCTATGTGATCTTCTAGGAGTTTTATACTTTTGCATTTTATATTTAGGTCTATGATCCATTTCGAATTAATTTTTGTGAAGGTTGTAAAGTATGGGTCTAGATTCAATTTTGTGGCATGTGGATGTTCTGTTTTCCAGCACCATTTGTTGAAGAGACTATCTTTGCTACACTGTTTTGTTTCTGTTCCTTTGTCAAAGATCAGTTGACTATATTTATGTGGGTCTATTTCTGGGTGCTCTATTCTGCTCCATTGATCTATTTGTCTAGTCTTTTGCCAATACCACACTGTCTTGACTACTGTAGCTTTTAGTAAGTCTTGAAGTCAGGTGGTGGTCAGTCCTCCAACTTTGTCCTTCTTCAATACTGTGTTCACTATTCTGGGCCTTTTGCCTCTCCATGTAGACTTTTGGATCAGTTTATCAATATTCATAAAATAACGGTATGATTTTGATTGAGATTGCATTGAATCCATAGATCAAGTTGGGAAGAACTGGCATCTTGACAATATTGAGTCTTCCTTTCCATGAACATGGGATATTTCTCCTTTTATTTACTTCTTTTTTGATTTCTTTCATCAGAGTTTTAAGAGTTTTTCTCATGTAGATCTTGTACATATATTGTTAGATTTATACTAAATGTTTAATTTTAGCATGTACTAAATGGTATTAAATTTCAGATTCCACTTGTTCATTGTTGGTATACAGGAAAGTGATTAATTTTTGTATATTAACTTGAATCCTGCAACCTTGCTATCATCACTTATTAGTTCCAGGGGTTTTTTTGTTGTTGTTGATTCTTTTGGGTTTTCTATACAGATAATCATGTCACCTGTGAATAAAAGCAGTTTTATGTCTTCCTTCCCAATATGTATACCTTTCCCTCACTTTGTTGCCTTATGGCATTAGTAAGGACTTCCAGTATGATGCATGAAAGGAGTGGTGAGAGGGGATATTATTATTTTTTTAAATCCACATTATCACATTTTTGTGTAGTTTTATTTGTATTATTCTGATTTTAATAGTATTACTGATCTTATAGACTAGGAAATGCTGAAGAGCACAGAGGAGCCAACATCATCATGCAACAGGGCACTGTCCTAGCCTCCACCCTGTTCAAAATTCTTACAGATAGCTGAGCTGAATGCCTAAAGGTAATGATATATTTGCCTCTCAAAAAACTGGGAGTGATAGTTAATACCTAGGATCATAAAATCAAGGTCCAGAAAACCTTGATAAAATTGTATTATAAAATATTACATTAGGAATTTTGTTTCTGAAAATAAATTATATAATATGGTATAAAAGGCAGAGCTGGTCTAATATTGGTTCTTATGGAGTAAGCAACAAGCAAACAAAAACAGAAGGAGGGTAGTAGCACTTATATAATTAGAAATTAAATAAGAAGCAAAGGAAACCAATATTAATTCAGCCTGTAAATGGGGCCAAGTGCTGGCAGAGGCATTTTGTAGGTGCCAAGGAATCTAACACAATCCTAGACTATATTAACAGGAGTTAGTAGCCAGAATATGGGAGGTAACTGCCACACTGTGTGCTGAGAGGTGTAGGTGATTTGTGGACATGGTGCCCAACTAATTGAAGATGACCAGCATGGTGACAGGTCACACAAAAGGCATTGAAGAATTCCCATCTCGGGGTCTCTTCCCTCCACCGTCACGGAACTGCCCCGGAGCCCGAGGGGCGGGCAACCTCACTGAGGCTGCCGGCTCTGGAGTGGCCCCGGCGGCCGAAGCCGCGACAGTCATGGGGACAGCGGGCCGGTTGTCTCAACAAGTAACTTAAAGACAAAATGGAAAAACAAGAAGGTTTATGCCTGAGATCATGTTGACGTGAAACCAGGGATGGCCACCTTGTGCCAGATCAGTCATCCTGGTGTAAGCCAGCTGCCATGTCATGAGGACACTCAAGCACCCCTAAGGAGAGATCTATATGGCAAGGAACTGAGGCCTCTTACCTACAGCCATCCAGGAGTCAGTGCTGTGCCTCTGAGGTGGGAGAGCCAACTTCAGGACACCGGTCTACAAGAGACCTCCCAGCTCCACATAATATCAAACGGCGAAAATCTCCCAGAGATCTCCATCTCAACACCAGCACCCAGCTTCACTCAAAGACCAGAAAGCGACAGTACTGGACACCCTATGCAAGACAACTAGCAAGACAGGAACACAACCCCACCCATTAGCAGAGAGGCCGCCTAAAATCATAATACGTCCACAGACATCCCAAAACACGCCACCTGATGTGGACCTGCCCACCAGAAAGACAAGATCCAGCCTCATCCATCAGAACACAGGCACTAGTCCCCTTCTCCAGGAAGCCTACACAACCCACTGAACCAACTTTAGCCACTGGGGACAGACACCAAAAACAAAGAGAACTACGAACCTGAAGCCTGCAAAAGGGAGACCCCAAACACAGTAAGACAAGCAAAATGAGAAGACAGAAAAACAGCCAGCAGGTGAAGGAGCAAAATAAAAACCCACCAGACCTAACAAATGAAGAGGAAATAGGCAGTCTATCTGAAAAAGAATTCAGAATAATGATAGTAAAGATGATCCAAAACCTTGGAAATAGAATTAACAAGGACCTAGAAGAACTAAAGATGAAAGAAGCAACAATGAACAGCACAATAAATGAAATTAAAAATACTCTAGAGGGGATCAATAGCAG